>JAVLUZ010000228.1:39936-114390 GCA_036768485.1 Mermis nigrescens
AATTTTGGGACCTTTTTACTGCGGCATGTGGACAACTGAGTATTGATGACTCGAAGGATTGAACAGAATAGGATAATAGAGGGATGAATTCTACAGATGACACTTTTTTGTTTTTTGAAATTCGCATTATTTATCGAACGGCAGTGTAAAGAGTGCGAAAATCTGGGGGTGAAAAAGCACTTTTTGGTCGAGTTTTCAACCTTCCTATGTCCGATACTAACTCCGGTTATGAGGTTTTTAAAATGTTTTCTGACAGAAATGTAGAGCGGATCAAGGGCTACATTCTGCATATAAGCAAAGTCTTCTATGCTCTATGGTGAGTTAGATCCTGGGGTTTAAAGTTTACACTCTAGTGGATGGTGTAAAAAAACGGATTTTAACTAAGATTTCTCTGCCAAATTTTTCCGCTTATGAGTCAGTGCAAATCGAAGACAGCATTAATAAAGTGCCTTACAGGGGCTAAACATCGCAGCAAACCGCATTTAAAAAAACGCAATATTGAGTTATTTATGGGGGTGTAAAGTTCGAAATCAGAGGTAAAAAATGGGCTAAAAAACACGTTTTTTCCGAAGTTTGATTGATAAATCATGCCAAATAATTTTTGCAACAGAATTTTGGCACACAGGAATGTACTACGATTTAAAAGCTACAAATTGTACCAAACCGAATTTCTTTAAACTCAATGGGGAGTTCGGTACGGAATTTTAAAGTTTACAGTGTTCTAAATGATGGAAAATACGTTTTTGTTGCGTTTTTTGTTCGCCACTTTCTCCGTCCAGAAGTCGGGATAAGTCTAATAGAATAAAAATAAAGTGCTTTATATCGGATGCATGTCAAAGCAAATTGTCTATACATTAATATTTAGCGAGTGTAAAGTCAAAAATTTGGAGTCTAAAATGCGTTTCTGTCTTGTTTTTCTGCCTGCTTCTCCGGATACGAGTCAGGGACACGTTTATCAAGTCTAGAAATGGACCAGGAACCAAATTTGATATGCCAGTCTGGCACATATGTTTACACTCTACGGTGTTGTAAAGTAGTTTACACCAATTGTTAGTTTGCCCATAGAACATTATGTAGACTTAATTTTTTCATAAATATTAATCGTAATATCGGAACAATATCAAAATTACGAATCTGACTAAAATCTTCTTTACACTAGGTGTTTACATGAAGTTTACACTACATATGTATTTATCTTCGTTTTTGAGCATTCCAGAAACCTAATTTTTTCCTGGAGTCTAGAAGTTTTCAAAGGATCATATGTGAGACGTCACGTAGGTGCGTTTGTTTACATCCAACAGTGATGTAAAGTAGTTTACACTCATTGTTTATATGTCCTCAGACCATTGTAGAGACATAATTTTTTCATGAATGTTGATCATAATATCCGAGTAATTTTTTACACTGCATGTTAGCCTTTGTTCTAGAGCATTGCAAAATCCGAAATTTTTTCCTGAGATATAAAAATTTACAGGGAATGAAATATATACGTCAGTTGGGCGCGCTTGCTTACACTCAGCAGTATTGCAAAGTGGTTTAAACCTAATGTTTATTGTCTTTAAAACATTATGGACTCATTTTTAAATAAATGTTGAAAGTAATATGGGAGCAATATCAAAATTACGAATCCGACTAAAATATTCTTTACGCTATGTGTTTGTGTAAAGTTTACATTACGTGTTAACCTTAATTCGATAGACTTGCAGAGACTTTGTAACTGAAGTCAAGAAATTTTCAAGGATTCATATGTGAGACATCAATTAAGTGAGTTTGTTTACCCTCAAAAGTAATCTAAAGTGATTTAAAAATTATGTTCAAGTGTCCTTAGATCATTGAAGAGATGTAATTTTGTCTTAAATGGGTTGCATTAAAGTTAAATCCTTCTTAGCCGTGTTTATAATATGTTTCACAAAATCTTGCACATGGAGAGCTATCGTTTAATTGATGTAAATTGCCTGCAAAAGTGGTTTAAAATGAACCAGCAATCACACTACTGTGCACAGAAGTCGACAAAGATATGCAGCTTTATTGTAATCATGTACATTAATAAGCCGTAAACTGTTAGTATTCTCTACACCTAGTAGTTGTGTAAAGTTTGCACTATTCATTTGTTGTTAATATGTAGTCTATACTACAAATTTATTTTACTACCAAATCAAAGCGTTAGTGTTCCTTACATTTGATATTTGCGTGAAGTTTTTGAATTTTTGCCGAAAAATCTTTGCCTTCTAATTTACCAACATCCCGCCTTTTCCATTTTCTTGAAGTTTAAAATCTTTTATAAGTCTCTTAATAATTTAATAGTAGGTTTTAACTTTAAGTTTCTCTTGGTTTACAACTCTCGCTTAGCAAGCTCATTTTCAAAACTTTTTCATAGTGATCAGATTAGTCGCGTTTAGTTTGGAATTGGTGGACGGTCGTTATTTTATTACTCGGCTTAAATAAACCAAGTGACTATCTTTTGATTATTTTCTTTATCGCAAATTCAAACACCCTATTTTCAATTTGAAAATTGACCCAATTTTCAATTTGAAAATTGATCCAATTTTCAATTTGAAAATTGAAAATTGGGTGTTTTCAATTTCAAAAGTCACAACACATTGTGCTTGTGTATTGATTGAGTGAGGATTTGCAATGTGAATTCGTTGGTTAAATATTTGTGCTTGATTATAAGTGAACTGCACATTAAGAAGAAATAACTTAATGCAGTTTTAATTTGAAAATGGATGGTGTCAATAAGGTTGTCTTGTTTAAAAAGGATAATGCTGATGTTAAGAACAATATTGTTTTCCGCGTTCTTGGACTGTTGTCATTATTGTGGCATGTTACTGATTGTGTTTACTGACTGATGTACTGAAATCACGCTAATTAAAAGTAGTGTACTAGCAAAGAAAAATGCTCCGATGGAACAAAAAAAGATGAATATACTTGGAATTGTGGATTATTATGGATGTAAAAGGAGGGGACTAGGAAAAATCTACCTAAAGTCGGAAAATCTGCTAAAAATCACACTTTCTCTAAGCAACGCAAAAAATCGATGTATATTCTGCGGCCTCTAAAAAAGTGTCTTTTTTAAATAATGTTCGAAGTTTCAGATAAGAGTGTATAAACGAAATCTATCAAGGTTACTTTTTTAAATTGCTGGCACCTGATTGATAGAAAACTAAGAGGTATTGTATTTAAAGTTGTTTTATTTTGTTATGAGCATTATAGCAAGCAAAGCAGGAGCCGATTGATTAGTGCACACAATCGTTTCGGGCATGCTAGTGTATCTACATTTAGTCTGTTTCAAGTCAACTTACGTGTTTCCTACTGTTTTTAACCAACCATGTCTTCAATTGTCTTCGATGTTTGCTATTTCATTCAATTGGCTTGGAAGACTGTTAGTTTACTTAATATCATTTCCCATAGCTACTGCATAGCTAACGTGCTGCTGTTTCAATCATTGTTATGGTTGAATATTTATTTTAATCTGTTGGCCGCAGAATATACATCGATTTTTTGCGTTGCTTAGAGAAAGTGTGATTTTTAGCAGATTTTCCGACTTTAGGTAGATTTTTCCTAGTCCCCTCCTTTTACATCCATAATAATCCACAATTCCAAGTATATTCATCTTTTTGTTCCATCGGAGCATTTTTCTTTGCTAGTTTATTAAATATATGGGAGTGCTCATGACACTCCATCAGAGAAGAGTATTTGAAAACTCGACCAATTAGGAAATTCTATGCAAAAACTTAGGTTAGTGAAAGTAGAAATTTATTGACCCAATTTTAAGATGGTTCATGCTTTGGATTTGCAAAAGTTTATGTTTGCTACCTCTGAAGATTTGAAACACACATGTCTGCAATTTTACCGCAAGTTAAAAAGCATGCAGAGATTAGCATGAGAGGATACTAGGTCCACTGATGAAAGAGATATGCACGAAGACGAGATGGTTTGCTGGAAAAGCCCTGGCAAAAGCCTGAGCTAGCAGATTGTAGAGTCCTCTGATGAAAGAAATATGCGTGAGAAGAATGGTTTGCTGGAAAAGCCCTGGCAAATACCTAATTAGCAGTTATTTAAGGAAAGAGATTCTTCTTTCTAAAGAATAGTGGGATTAAGTTTTGAGAACCAACATGGACTTGTATTGGAGAAAAGTGTAGAGGTTCTACAGTAGGACAAGTCAAGACCTTTTGAAAATTTTAGAGAACACGGTCTACCAAACATGCAAGAAAGTGATGCGGATCCAGGCCATCGGCCATGATTGCCAGATACTTTTCAAACTGTTGGGCAATGCAGGATATGGCAAAACACTTAACAAAATAAAGGAGCAACATGTGGATGTGCTTCATGCTGGTCCTGAAAGCCGCTAAAAGCAAAAGCTTGAGGCCCATATGTGAAAAAGGTGACATTCAATACAACCAATTGTTGTGAGGTACGAATGCTCAAGATAGGAAACCGTTTTAGACTTGCCTATAGTTGTTGGACATCTCAGCTCTACAATTCGTGCAAAAATCCAGATATTCTGAGGTTCTTTTACAATGTGCTAGTTGAAATATTTAGAACATTTTGGATTACCAATGTATGCGAGACAGACACAGATCACCATATATCCAGCGAATGCCTGCCGCAAAACCAGCTCAGATTTGGTAAGACCCAATCTTAAGGGTGAATTTGGCGGAAGTTTATAAAAAGTGGTCTGTAACATCAAAGGCCACTACAATCGATCTACAGGTCTGTTAAAGAGGAGTTTTTGAGCAGCTGGCCTCTGTGCTCGTTTGGCTGCAAAAGCATGTTGCTTGCTGCCTATGAACTGAAAGCAAAGCTATGAAAATCAGCGAGTGAAGGATCGATGAAGAAAGTAAGCCGGTTGTTCCTTTGATCAGTATACTCAGGTGCTGGGCTAGATTCCGTGAAGCACAAGGAGGTAGAAACATAGGATTCAGGATGCAACCTGATAATCACATGTGGACATACATCCAGGAGAAGCAGGGACTGATGTACCTATACGTTAAATGAAAAGTACTCTTGGATGGCATTTTGACAGTCCCTCTAGACATATGAAACCATATGTACTGGTTTTAAATTTTTTTCCAATGTTTTTTCTTTTTGGTTGTAGCCACAGTTCTCTTAATATCCTCTGAACTGGACACGTGTTTAGGAGTTTCTGAAGCTATGATTGAATATATATTACTGAAAATATGACCCACTATTGTGCCAACCTCCTTGTGGTGTGGTCGGACATCAACCAATAGGCACAACATTTTTTGTAAAGTTTGATTATCTTTGTAAAGTTTGGAACATTGTTTGTAAAGTTCGAACATTTTTATAAAGTTTGGAATATTTCTGTAAAGTTTGGAACATTTTTTGTAAAATGGTTATAAATATTGGTACAAGTACCTAGTAGATTATAAATATGGATAGTATTAAAAAGCAGTGGACTAATGTAAAAATGCTGCGCGTTTTCATGAGAAGAGAAGTTGCAGTAGTATCAAAGAAATCACCAAACTGATAAAATCCTGTTTGAGAAATCAATTCACTCATCAGTTACATAAACCTATTCAAAAACAGTTTTGACGCCAATCAATCATTGTAGCATACAATATATTGTGGATGTAGATTTGTTAGACTTGAGAGATTCTCAAAATAAGAATTCCAGGAATAGCCATATTTTAATGGTTGTTGATGTGTTCTCCCGCAAGGCCTATGGACAGGCAATGACAAATAAAAGTGCAAAAACCACATCACAAGCCTTTGAAAGAATTCTGCAACAAGCCATTCCACAATCTATAAGAAGTGATCATGTAATGAGTTTAAAGACAAATTCAATCGCTTACTGAAGTCACACGCAATAAATCATATACTGACAAGCAGCCTTGAAATAAAAGCCAATTTTGTAGAACGTTTTCATAGAACACTTTGAGATAAATTGATGAAATTCATGACCTATCATTTGAATGAGAACTGGACTAGAGTATACCAAAATATTATCAAAAGTTATAACAACACCCCACATAAAAGTCTTAACAATATACCCCCAAAGGATGTTAACTCTGAAATTATTGGGATTATTAGCACTTCATGTTAATAAAGGAAAAGAAATGTGATGCCGAGCAGCCATTGAATATTGGTGAAATAGTGCAAATAACAACACTGAAGAAAAGCTTCACAAAAGCAAGCAAACATACATACACTGATGAGTTATTTTGAATTGAGGAGGTATCAAACAGCTGTCCTAAAACACATATACTAGAGAGATCTCTTGGGTGAACCAATCGGGCGCCTTTATGCAAAAGAGCTACAAAACACTGAAAAATCAAAATTTAAAACCAGTACTATGGTTTCATATGTCTAGTGGGACTGTCAAAATACCATCCAAGAGTACTTTTCGTTTTAACGTATAGGTACGGCAGTCCCTGCTTCTCCTGGATGTATGTCCACATGTGATTATCCGGTTGCATCCTGAATCCTATGTTTCTACCTCCTTGTGCTTCATGAGAATCCAGCACATGAGTATACTGATCAAAGGACAACCGGTTTACTTTCTTCATTAATCCTTTACTGCTGATTTTCATATTTTCGCTTAGGTCATCAACAGCAATATATGTTTTTGCAGCCAAACAGCACATAGCTGTTTCTCAAAACTCCTCTTTCAACAGACCAGGAGTTCGTTTAGTGGCCTTTGATGTTACAAACCACTTTTTATACACTTCCTCAAATTCACCCTTAAGATTGGGTTTTACTAAATCTAACAGGTTTTCTGCAGACAATGCTAAATATATGCTGTCTGTGTCTGTCTGCATACATTGGTAATCCAAAATGTCAAAATATTTCAACAGCACATCGTAAAAGAACTCTAACATTTGGATTTTTGCCCAATTGTAGACTGAGAGTCCAACAACTATAGGCAAATCTAAAACAATTTCCTTCTTGAGCATGTGCACTTCATAACAGTTGGTTGTAATGAATTTCACCTTTTTCACATATGAGCTCAAGCTCACTTCAGCTGCTTTCTCGTAATCAGCATAAAGCACATCCACATGTTGCTCCTTATTTGTTAAGGTTTTGCCATATCCTGTATTGCCCAACAGTTTGAAAGTATCGGCAATCATGGCCAATTCTGGATCCGCATCACCTTCTTGTCTATGTTTGGTGACCATGTCTCTAAAATTTTCAAAAGGTCTTGACTTGTCATACTGTATAACCTCTAAAATTTTCTCCAGTACAAGTCCATGTTGAACTAAAAACTTAATCATTTCTGTAGAAAGAAGAATCTCTTTCCCAAAATAACTGCATAATTAGGTTTTGCCGGGGCTTTTTCAGCAAACCATTCTTCTCCGCATATTCTTTCATCAGAGGACCTATATCCTCTCTGCTAATCTCTGCATGTTTTATAATTGGCGGAAAATTGGCGTATTGTGGTTTCAAATCTTCAGGGGTGCAAATATTAACTTTTGCAAATCCGAAGACTGAACCATCTAAAATTGATTGGGTCATTTCACTTTCACTAACCCAAGTTTTTGCATAAAATTTCCTAATTGGTCGAGTTTTCAAATACTCTTCTCTGATGGAGTGCCACGTGCACATCCCATATATTTACCAAATTATAGCCTAATGATCTTATATAGGCTTCTTTTGTTTGAATCCATGAATAGGCTTCTTCAGGATCCTTTTTCTTATTTCTTTGACCTGCCAGGCAGTTGTGACAATGGTAATAGCAACCATAAAATTCATACACTGTATGTGTGTCTGCGCAAAATCCGTCAACAGGTAAGCAGGCGGGGCCTACAGTTTTTTCTATATCATTACCACAATGTTGAATGTGATGTCCTATCCTATGACTCTCATATTCAAAATATTCTACAGATATTGGTTTAGAAGCGCTAACCTTATGAAATTTATTCTTTTTCTCTAGCACCCAATATTCATGATAACCAGTTGGCGTGTCCATTGACTGTGCCCACAGGTATAAGGCATTAGAATTGAGGCCTATTATAGCTTTCACTGGTGTGGCTGGGTTGTTTCTTATGAATGCTTGATCATTTATTGCTAGTCTAGTCATTACCATAGATAAACCACCGCGCATACTAGATTTTGAAGTATAATAAATTTGTTTCGAATTTTCCGAGAATAATGAGAATTTAGTTTCAGGAATGCTTTTGAAAAGGTAGCGCTCAGTGACACTGGGTAATGACATTGCTTCCCTAAAAATATCTATTTGAAATCTGGCCCAATACAAAGTGGCCATGGTAGTGCATGCTTCATGAAAAGGAACTACATCTTGTGTATTGTAAAACATGAGATAATCCTTCAAAGTTGTCATATTATACTGTTGCCAGTATTTTTGACACTGCGCATAATCCTCAGCGCTAATACATTCCTCTGTCAGGGAACTATAGAAGGCGCCTGGCGGTGGTAATTGAGTATCAGATAATTTTTCGAATGCATCAAGATATTCATAGGGAAATTTTGCTTTAGTCAATGATGCTTTGTATGCTCTCATGAATGTATCTAAACTAAAGCCAGGTGCTACGTATGTGCTAATGTTGAGAAATTTGAGAATGCTTGTTGACAAGCATAGTGTGAATCCATTTCGTAAGATAGCTTTTGGCCATTTATTATTTTCTGGATAACTTTGTACTTTTTAAATCAATGCAGTGAACAAGTTCCATTTAATTAAATTGATATTGTATTTGCCCAAGTTAAAGCCAAGACAAGTAAGTTGAGTGCAGTATTTAAATAGCATAGTTCTGAGCACACCTGGGCGTGGGGGGTTTGGGGGTATGCACCCCCCCCCAGAAACCAAAATACCCCCTCCCCCAGAAATCAAAATACCCCCCCAGAATTCAATTTTTGAAATTTTGTTTCATTTTTTTTGCAATTTTTTGATGCCAATGGATAGTGCTTGATGAGAAACGTCAAAAAATGGTGTTTTTATCGCCATACCACCATTTTTAAGGCCATTTTTCGACCTTCAAAAAAATCTTGCACCCCCCCCAGAATTTTCTTGCTGCCCACGTATGGTTCTGAGGATAATTAGTTTATTGAGGAGCCCTTTTTTGCGTCTAACATTGGCTTCTTGCTCCCTTATATAGCTTTCACTTATCATTATTTTTTCATCAAGGGTTTGAAAAATAGGCCGAAAGTTTGATAAAAGTATAGAACTTTGTTGTTGTTGAACTTTTTCAAGATGAGTTAGTAGTTGTATGACAAGCTGATCAGGATTGTTGTTTACAAAACATTGGGGGTCAAAACCAGGCACGTTTGTCTGTACTGCACAAGAGATGGGCTGGTGCTGGGCAACAAAATGTAATTTATATGAGCTTTCTACATGCTCTTTAATCAAAAGAGCCTCAAAGTTGTAAACTGCAAAGAAAGGGCAGAATTGTTGCTCTTTGGGAATATGTATTTCATTTTTGGAAAGTTGTTCAAAAACCGTTTTCTTTAGCTGAAATATTCCACCAGGGAATTTATGTTTGGTTTTACCATGTCTGCAATGATTTTTAGCATGGTCGTTTAATAATTCAGCTTTATGAAACAGCCGACTGCATGTGAGACATGCATAGCGTTTTGCATACTGATCTGAGATTTATAATGTAACTATAGTGAGCTTGTCTAGAAATGGTGTAAGAAATGTCAAGATTTAATAGTTTCTCATACTTTCTAACTACATTCTTCCAACAGACAGCTGACTGCTTGTCTGCATCTATATGAAAACACTGAATGTCTACTTGAAACAATTTTTCAAGCATCTCCAAGTCTGTGTATGGCACACTAATAAAACTCGCAACAGTTGATTGATCATTTTTCTTTTTACAATATTGAACAAAAAGTTGATAAACATTATGTGGCTCAAAATTTCCAAAAATACATTGTGCCAAACAGCGGAAGAAGCAGAGATTGTCTTTAAAACTATGTCTGTTATGATCTTGAGTCATATGTAGAGTATGTCTCTTATAGGCAATATTTTCTAGTGCAGTTCTACATCTGTGCCACCACTCACAAAATTTGTTTGAGGCATTACAAAAAATTTGACGTTGGTTATAGCCTGTAGTCTCCATTTTGTATCTGGGCGACTGAATTTCTCCTCAACGTCTATAAGCTGCCAGTTTTTCAGCTAAGCCTTTAATATCATTACCATTTGTTATTAAAACAGGGGCTTCCTAGAAGAGTGAAGTTGTTTTGACATGCGTACCAATAATTGCTGGCTCCAGTTTCACGATTTTTAAGAAAACAGCCTATTGCCGCATCTACTCGAAAAGCTTCTTTTTTATTTTGTAAAATGTCTGTAAGCATATCTAAGTAATTACCGCTTCCCCATCTATAGTTGTATGCATGATCCAGCACATCGCTCACACTTTTGGTAGTTCGAATGAGTCGCCAATATCTCCTGACTTCCTCCCTGATATCCTCAGGGTAGTCGGACAAATCCTCTGGAAGAAGCTTGTCCTCAGGAATTAGTGCAACTGGCTCAGCTCTCTCAATTGACTGAATGATGGGGTTAGTAGGTCTTACTTTTAAACATGTCCTAAGATGTGTGTGAGAAAATAAATCCTCATTTGATTCAAATGTTTGGTCACAATACATACATTTACGTGTAATGTGTTGCATCTCAAAGTGATTAACTAAATTTCTCCTAAATTTGAAAAGAGAGGCACAGGAAGGACATTTGAACCTAGATCCTAAATGGGCAGAACTCTCATGCTCTGCTAGCCTGCTTTGACGCGTAAACAATTTATTACATACAGTACAAAGGTGCAGCTTGCGCTTCTGAAGCCGCGATCGGTTTGAACCGCCATCAAAAAGATCACTGTCTTCTGCCGGTGGAAGCCTATAAGCAGCTCCTCTGACACCAAGATCTGCAGAAGATTCGACAATATTTACCATAGTTCTTCAATGACTGTTTGTAATTTAAAGATAAAATTTATATTTTTGTAAGAAAACTTTATAAACTTTGTTAGAAAATTATTATAAACTTTGGTATAGAAAAATTCATATTTATAAACTTTGCAAGAAATATTCATATTTATAGACATTATGAAACACGTGAAGCATGTCTAGCATATTTAAGACTGAGTGGCAGGGGTAGGAAGAGTGGACCCCTGCTACTTTTTAGTGGGGACTTCCCCCTCCTCCCGCTTGCAGGCAAAAGGAGTGGATCAGGTTGGCTTTGTTTACACCTAGGTCAGCTGGGTTTACTTTATGCTAAGTTCAGGTTATGTCTTAGTTTATACTTAGGCCTACTTTACACCTAGGCTTAGTTTACACTTAATTCAGGTTTAGTCTAGTTTTAATCTTAGTTTGGGTTTAGTCCAATTTTCAACCTTAGTTAGGGTTTAGTCTTAGGTTACACTTAGGCTTGGCACCCTGCCAATTTTGACCCCTTTAACTCCTCAACTATGTCCTATCCTTAACTATTACCTATGCTTAACCATTGCACATCCTATAGCGTTGTATATCCTTAACCATTGTATATACTTTAGCATTGTGCCCTGACTCCTACTTCAGGGCGCAAGGCCCCACCCCATTGCCTCTGCTTAAGCATTGTGCATGTTATAGCATTAGCCTATGTTATAACATTGCAAATTGCCTATCCTTAACCATTGCCTATGTTATAGCGTTACACCCAGGGGCCACGCATAACTACTTATGTAATTGCATGTATATTGTCCCTATTCCGGCAAAAGTTTCTATATCTAATTTTCCTGAAAATGGAGTTATGTATAATTTTGGCTCAATGATAGGTCATATTTAAGATCTGACAGAAGGTCCCATCCACACATGGGCGTGGGGGGATCTGGTGGGTCTGGACCCCCAGAAACCAAAAGACTACCCAGAAATCAAAAGACCCCCAGAATTCAATTTTTGAAAATTTGTTTCGTTTTTTTTTGTTGCAATTTTTTGATACCAATGGATAGTGCTTGATGAGAAACGTCAAAAAATGGTGTTTTTATCGCCATACCACCACACCTGGGTGTGGGGGGGTTTGGAGGGGGGTATGCACCCCCCAGAAACCAAAATACCCCCCACCCCCAGAATTCAAAATACCCCCCCCCAGAATTCAATTTTTGAAAATTTTTTTTGTTTTTTCGCAATTTTTTGATGCCAATGGATAGTGCTTGATGAGAAACATCGAAAAATGGTGTTTTTATCGCCATACCACCATTTTTAAGGCCATTTTTTGACCTTCAAAAAAATCTTGCACCCCCCCAGAATTTTCTTGCTGCCCACATATGCATACCACCATTTTTAAGGCTATTTTTTGACCTTCAAAAATCTTGGACCCCCAGAATTTTTTTGCTGCCCACGTATGGTCCCATCTCATAATATCGTCTATATGCAGTTTTTTGCAGGTTACATATCCATTTGCTGAAGTTCATTCCGACAAAAGGTTCTATGCGGATATAGATCCTTTTACCAGAATGATATTACTTGCTGTATACTCCATGTGTTGTTATTGATAAAAGGTTCTATATCCATTTAATAAAATATTCACATGCTGTTGTTCTCTTGCAGCTCTAAGAATGCTGATCAATCTGATCTAAATTTCTTTTTGCAATACAGCATCTAATCTACATTAACCCATATGGTTTCATAGAACTTTTTTGACGTCCTTAACAATTTGTAAACTTGTGAATTTATAGGAATTTTTTCGAATGCATAAATTTCCATAAATTACAAAGATAGATAAGGGCACCAAATTCTGGGGGTATGTGGGGCAAAATTGCTAAAATTGCACTAAAAAGCACCAGAATTCAATTGTGGGGGGTCTGCTTGGGGTCCACCAGATTTTCAGCAAGGTTTGGACCCCATGCCTATGCATGCTTGAAAAGAACAAGTTTTGTAGTTTTCGCTAAAAATTGTTAACTGCTTAGCATTTATCTTACAGAGATGTCTCGGGAAATTCCTGCCAAATCAGCAATCCTTTGTCTAAATAATGATTCTAGTGACAGTGAAGATATCCTACTTGCTAATATACCTAACAAACAGGCAGAAGGACGTATGTTTGGGCAACCTCCTGCTAGCTGCTTATGTGAATTAAGTAAGAACAAGCTGCAAGAAAAATTGTCTAGCAATGAAGAATATGAACCATCCAGTGTTTCATCAGACAAAGATGCAGTGGATGAAAGTTTTGTATCTGAGCAGGAAACTGCACCTGCAAATATCAACTCACAGAGTAGCAATCAAGAAGGAATAAATCCAAATGGTCAAAAAATGTGCTGGAAGAAGCAGAAACCCAATATGTATGAAAAAGTGAGATGTCACAATGCAAGAAGTCATGGAAAAGCATTCACCAAAAAAACAAGAAAAGTGTTGCTGGAAAAATCAGTACAGCCAATGCAAAATCAAATGCACAAGTCTGAACCAATACTAAAATGTGCACAATTTTTGCCTGAACACTGGCAAGCAATGTTAGATGGCTACTGGAAAAAGGGCATTGCTTTTGCTGGCAACAAAAGAATATACAGAGATATCTGCCTGCAAACAAAAGCGTTTGGACTCAGAATGTTTGAAGAAAAAATGGTCCTTTAGATTCTACCTACACTTGAATGGTGAAAAAGTGCAAGTTTGTAAGGAATTATGCTGCAAAACACTGCATATTTCACAAAAGCCAGTCATTATGGCATACAAGAACAAATCAGCAGCTAACACTTATGAAAAGAATGACAGGAGGGGCCATCACGCCCCATCAAACAAGATCAAGCCTGAAGTTTTTGAATCAATTAAGGTGCACATCAAGACATTTCCATGCATTGAATCTCATTATGGTTGAAAAAAGTCAGCGTGCCAATATTTGGACCCAAAATTATCTATTACAAAAACGTATGAGCTTTATAACGAGTCAAGCTTCAAGCAAAGTGATGTTTCTATAAGCTTTCCGACCTACCAAAGAGTTTTTGGCAATGAAATCAACTTATCCTTCTATAAGCCAAGGAAGGATCAATGCATACAGTGTGCCATGCACAATGCCCTGAAGGAAGATGATCCAGAGAGGGAGAAAATTCTTGAATAATACAAAGAGCATATTCTTTGGAAAGAGAACTGCAGAAATGCAATGTAAAGGGACATTGAAGCAATTCAATTGGATGAATCGTTATTAGTGGCAACAATGGACTTACAGCCTGTCTTGCAAATACCCCAATCTTCAGAAAGCGCATTCTGCCACAAACAAAAGTTGCGCGTCTATAACTTGACTTTCTATGTTGAAGGTGGTTCAAAGGAGGCGCATTGTTACGTCTGGACTGAGCTCAAAGGGAAAGGCGGCAGTGCTGAGATTGGATCATGCATAAAATTGTTTATTGATAATAATCTGCCAAAGGGAAAGACCAAGATAAAGCTGTGGTTTGACAACTGCGGGGGGATGGCAATGGAAATGATATTAGTTCAACAGCTTCCGGTTGAATTTATTGAGCACAACTATCTTGAACGTGGCCATACTCAGATGAGCGTTGATTCAATACACTCAGCAATCAAAAGAGCAGCTAAGAATTGTTCTATCTTTTGCCTAAATGATTAGTGCAATGCTTTTTGCAAATGCCTGGCGTAAAAATCCATATAATGTTGTCAGGCTCAACCATGATGACTTCATTGATTTGAAGAAGGTCCATTCTGATGCAATGAATTCAACTAATGTTGACCAAGCTGGCAACAAAATACAATGGCTAAAATGAAATACATTCGTCTTACTAGTGAATTGCCTGGGAAGATCCTGTTCAAATATAATCACAATGATGGAGAATTCAGGGTAAATTAAAATGATTTAAAAAGCTCAATTCCTTCAATATCAGTTGTCTATAGAGTTGTTTAATTAACTGATAAATTTATAACAAGATGTTAAAACTTATTAAAGTAATGTACAAGTACAATGGATATTTCTTTACTAAAATCAGCTCGATTGCAAGCAAGCAAAAATCTATTCTATGCGGATCTAAAACAACGGCACACATTGCATTGTGAGTAAGCAACAGACAGCGGCTTGAAATTTTAGGTGAGGAATTCTTGTTTATCACTTTCAAAGGGGTGCTGAATTCTGGCTTTCAGCCATAAATTGTAAAAAAGCAAAAAAACAAAAAAAAATTGATTTTGTTCCTAAAATCAGGGAGTAAAATTAATTAAACTCCCCATAATAGCATTTCTGGTTATTTCAACAATACTCCTAGAATGGTATTCTTTAGAGCTTGGATGCAGCAGCTAGGAAAAGGAGAGGCCGCCCAACGGCCCAATCTTACAGTTGGCCAAAATTGTACCCCACTACTTTGCCAATCATTGCCACCAAAAAGAATGATCTGATTGCACTCTGCAAAGCTGGCCTGATACCAAATGAATTTCACATCTGGTTTAAATAATATTTTACCATTCTTACCAATTTTTTAAATTTTGGTTGCAATTGCTGCAAAGATAAGGACTTTGCAAAAAACAGATTATACAATGTATTTTTGCTAATTTTAGTCTGTTTAAGCCTTGCTACTAATACTTTCTGCCAAATTATGTAAACTATTGTTTCTTTCTTTTTAGATTTTTGAACGTTTTTCCTTATAAATCCAAAATGCATAATATTTTTATATTCAATAAGTCAGAAATAATTTTTCATAAAGATGCAAAGTGAATAATCTGTGTTTGTCATAATTTTCTTCACCTCATCAACTTATTTCCCGTTCTATCATTTGATCGAGCTTCTTATTTCTCAGAAGCCTGCCAATAGCAGCTCTGCCAGCTTGCAATGAACCTAGCAGTTCCAATGATGATTTGTGATTTTTTCTATCTTTATTTTGCTCTGATCTAGTTATGCCTTATCTGATTGGAGTAAACTGTTATTGCATCTTCTTTGGCTATGAAAATCTATTAATAAGAATGTTTGTTTCATCAGGTTTTTCAGTAACGAGGTCCTATATCTAGTTCAAATTTTAGCTGAATAAAAAAATATAATCTGGCAAAAAGTCCCATATCCTTTTAGGCTACAGTAATCTAGTAATAAAATGTGTATGCATCTTTAAAGTTTACAATCTTATTGATGTAGTGCTAGTTAGAATTAACACAAAAAATTGCTTCAATTATACTTATTCCCAATTTTTACATTGAATATTAATCTTTAAGTGCGATTATCTCAAAGTGATCAAAAATGGATATGAGACCTTTTGCCAGAATAGGGACAAAAAAATTTAAATTTTTATAATCAGTTCTAGTTGGAATATTTAAATTGAGTGTAAAAAATTATTAAAAAACTTAATATCCTATGCGTCAATCTTATCTTCTCAAAGAGTAAAACTTTATGAAAAATTTAGTCAATAATCCCATGAAAAGTGCAGAAATTCAACAACTTTTAGCTAAATATACGCATAGAATAAACTTGAAAAGATGAAAAACTTGTATTGTAAAATCTAAAGTGGTACCAAAATCGCCAGATACTCATTGAACTTATTAATAAATGCCTATATGCTCACAAGTGAATGAGCTAACTCTATTTGCATGCAGCAAAAAAGCATTTCTGAATTGTTGTCATCCAGTTTGTATTTCCTATACAAAAGGTTTTAAAAACATAAGAGATTCTGAAAATATTGACTCTTAATCATTCTAACCCCTTGCTACCAGCTACATAAAAAACATAATATTAGGTGCAAGCGAGCAGAATTTTTTTCTGATAAAAAAAGTGCTCTCTTTTACATTGCACAAAAATTGCTCCAGAAATTTTTGTACCATATAAAAGCGATTTAATATATAAAAATTGTAAAACTTGCATAATTTTTGTATGAAAAATCTCTTTTTTAATGCAAGTAAGCAGTTCTGACAAAAATAAATTTTGCATAAATTTAATAATGCCTTCAGTAGAATTTAAATGCCACAATAGTTTAATTGCATAAATGGTCTAGGAAGTCATATAATGACTGGGTTTTGGCTCTTTGTGGGTCAGCTTCTGAGTTTACTTGGCCAATTTCTAACCAAATCAACATCAAATTTCAAAAACAATTTGCTTGAAGTAAATCTAAATCAAAGTTTTTCCAAAAATATTGCCAAACAGACCATCAAATGCATTCTTGTAATGAATTTGCAAATAAAATATGACTAGTATGATGTTAGAAAATTTAAAAAAAAACATTTTCCTGTGGACCTGTCAATGAATTTAATATGCTTGATTAAATTTCATTCTTTTTACAAGTTTTTGTAATAAATAAATAATGAATATATAATTGTTTGACAGAGGTACTGTTATATACTGCAAGCCAAGCCATACAGCTTGGCTGCATGACTATTTTGGCCAAAGTCAATAATTGGCCATAAAATCAATAGTAAGTCAATAGGTACACAGCTATGTACAATTCAGTATGTATATAACTATATAGACCCTTGGTTTGCAAGTCATACTGTAGGTACATTCCCTAAAGCCTGGTTCACAGAGGCGCAATCACCTGCAATCTGCAATCTGAAACACAGACAGCCATCTGACTTGCACAAGTTGCAATGCATTGCACCCATGTGAATGGCATTGCAACTGCATGCAACTGGCCATTTGCAAGCATAGGTGGGCGGCACCAAAGTTCTGGGGGGAGGGGGTGGGGTGAAAAAACTTTCAAAGGTCAAGAAATGGTCTTAAAAGTAGTCATATGGCAAAAAAAATATTTTTTGACATTTCTAATCAAGCACTATCCAATGGCATCAGAAAATTGTTAAAAAGGAAAAAAAATTTTCAAAATTTGAATTCTGGGGGGGGTATTTTAACTACTGGGGGTGCATACCCCCTACCCCCAAACCCATGTGTGGTTGCAAGGCATTGCAGCAGATGTAATGGACCAAGTTTAATTTTTTTGCCTGCAACTGAGTGAAATCCTCATAAAAATTCATTTTTTGCTTACAAGGGACGCATATCAATGAGGATGCATGCTTGCTTTTCGCACAATTGTAGGTACTTATCCGCACAGTATATGCTATGATGTCTTTTCTAGGTAATCCATAATTTTTGAACTGCATTTGTCTTGATTTGACAAATTTTGATATTATAAAATGTGGAACACTGAAACTACTTTGATACTTATTAGCTCGATCAATGAAGAGCCATGCTTATAGAATCCCAGACACATGGATTACAAAAATAACAAATTGTTACAAGCAAAATTTGAAGCAATTTCAATTAAGTTGAATTCTAAGTCTTCTGGTAGGTTTATTATATAATGTACTGTGCTATTTTTGTAATGAGTTTCATGAATAGGGTGAAAAAATTTTTGCAATACATATTTGAAAAATAATATATCATATAATACACATATCTTGTTAAAACTTTTTGTTAATCTATTTTTGATGCAAAAAAGAACAGAATTGAAGTTGCTCAGTAAAATGACAAAACACAAATTAGAATCCACTGAAACTTATCCTATTGTCCAGAAGCAGCACCTGGACCATTGAAATATTCAACAAAACTTTTTTGTACAATCAAGTGGGGCAATTTTGGACACATTTTGCATTTGTTACATCAAAGCGCATAGCTCACCAGCTTGTTCATTTATAGTAATATAATTTTTCTCTGCAACATGGCTGTCCTTTGCTTAACATTTTATCAGCGTTTTTGCACTACTGTCATGCTTCAATGCTCATAGGGTGCTCATTTTCAGAATCTTACTTTTTGAACCAATTATTTTACCTTTCAAACTTTTGCTGCCATTTCTTCAAGATATCTATCTGGAATGTGGAATTAAGCTTTTGGACAGTGAAGATAATTAACCAGAAGGTGGCGAAATGTTATTAGTCTAGATTATAAACTTCCAAAATTGTGAATTGATAACTTCAAAATTTTGTTTTTTGCAAAATTGTTGGGTAACTTTGGACACATGTCCAAAATACCCTATTGAACAATTACTTCTTTAGGCTTTTAAAACTATTTTACTTTAATTTAACATGGCTCACACATACATACAGAAAAAGCTTGCAAGTCAGCCTTCAGAGCAAACAATCCAGGAGGCAGTTTCAGCAGTCAAGGATGGTATGCCAATAAGAATTGCCACTGAAACCTATGGACTGCCCAAACCTACATTATATGATAAATGTACTAATCTGCATACAAAGGATGTTGGTCGTCCAAAGACATTCAGTGATTAAGAAGAAGAATCATTTGTCAGAGCACTCATAACTCTAGCTGACTGGGGGTTTCTATTAAGTTTTCAGGATCTGAAACAATCAGTGGAAGGATGCTTAGCCCATTCAGGAAGAATCATTTCTAAATTTCAAGACAACAAGCCAGGGAAAGAATAGTGCCTGGGCTCTTTGAAACATCATGAGTCTCAGCTTTCACAACATTTTGCGAATAATATAAAACAATCAAGGGCCCTTGTCAGCCGAGAAGAAATGCAGAAGTATTCTGAAAATCTGGAAAACTCAGTTGAAAATGTGCCTGGAGAAAATATCTTCAATTATGATGGGACTGGTGGATGATCCTAAGATGTCAAAAGTAATGCCAAAAAAAGGAACAAAATACATTGATAGAATGATGAATACGTCCAAGGTGGCAGTCTCAGTGATGTTCAGATAGTGGCATCCACTCACCCTTGTACTTTGTATACAAAGCAGAGTACATGTGGGATAGCTGGAAGGTTGAGGCCCAGATGTTGTGCCAAGTTGTGCAATGCAGACAATTATCTTCTATTATTTTTCATAATTTTTATGTCACAGGTCATTTAATTGCTCTTATTGTTAATGTCAAAAACTAGTACATTTCTGTTTCATTTACCCCTAAAATACCTAGAATGAACTTCAAATGATCTGAAAGTCAACATTTTTGATGAATTCTTATATTTTTTACTTTCAAGAGTGACGAAACTAGTCAGAATAGGACAAAATGTTGTTTAAAATGCAGTTTTTTGCATTAGAACATGTTATATAGGATGTTTTAACCATTTTTCATATTTGACCTGCAAAATAGGCTAGACTCTAAATTTAGTGGTCCTATATTTTGGCATTTTATTTCAGCTTCTCCCTGAACTTTCGACCTCAGGAAACTACGGTAGGTGCAAATGACAAGTACAGAAGTGACAAATTGCTAATCATCTTGATCGTTCAGCTCGTTTTTGCTATCACTATTTTGTGTGTTCTACATATCTTTATAATGGCAAAAATTGTATTTCAAAAGGGAAAAGTCAATTTTTTGGCAGTTTTTGCTGTTTTAAGATGATTCTTAGCAATTTTAGCCCCTACAAACCCAGGAATTAGCTAAAATACACTGACAAAAGTCGAACAACTCTGTTTTCATCACACCCAAGTTGCTACTGTACCAAATTACAGTACCCAAAAACTTGTGTGTACAAAATGTACAAAGATTTTTAGGACAACAAAAATTGTATAAAGGTGTAAAATTTTCAAAAATTTTGGCGCTTTGCGCCAAAATGAGTAATTGTTTGTCTAGATCTTAAAAATGGCAGAATTTGCAATTGAAATGGAAAAATGTAAAATTTTTTGGCACTTCGCGCCATTTGGAGACAATTTGTAATAATTGTTGGCGTCAGAAACAGTGGTTTTTTTTTGTACAAGGTCTGTTTGTACATATACAAAGATGGTTCTCGAAAGTTTCTGTACATTTTGTATGCGCAAATTTTTGCATATGATAATATAGTACAGTTGCAATTTTAGTATGGTAAAACAGGGTTTTCAATCTTTGGAAGAGTATTTTGCTAATTTCTGGGTTTATGATGCCAAAAATTACTAAAAATTATCCCAAAATGGCGCAAAGCGCCAAAAAATTTGACATTTTTCCATTTTAATTGCAAATTCTGCTAATTTAAAGATACATAGGACAAACAAATACTCAGTGCCAAAAATTTCTTGGAATTTTATAACTTTTTATGGTTTTTGTCTTCTCAAAAATCTTTGTACATTTTGTACACACAAATATTTGGGTATTGTAATATGGTACAGCAGCAATTTTAGTGTGGTAAAACCAGGGTTGCTTGACTTTTTGTAGTGCAATTTAGCTAATTTTTGGTTCTCTAAGAGCAAAAATTGCTAAGAATCGTTTTAAAACGGCACAAAGCGCCATAAAATTTGACATTTTTCCATTCTAAATGCAAATTCTGCTATTTTAAAGATATATAGAACACACAATTACCCAGTTTGGCACTAAGCGCCAAAAATTTTTGCAAATTTTAGACCTTTGCAATTTTTGTCTTCCCAAAACTCTTTGTACATGTACAAAGACAGTCCCAAAAAGTCACTGTACATCGTGAAAAACCTTCTCTGAGTACAAAAAATATTGGTCAGAAATCCAGAAATTAGCTAAAATACACTACCAAAGATTAAAAACACTTTTTACCACACTAAAATTGCTACTGTACTATTATAGTAGACTAAAATTTGCACGTACAAAATGTACAAAGACTTTTGGGTACCATATTTGTACATGGACAAACGGACCTTGTATCAAAAAAACTGCTTTGTATTGAATTTACTTTTGCGACCATTTCAATAATGACACATTGCCTTTTTAAAGTATTTGTTATGATCAGGTGGAGGGCATGCAAGAAGCAGCCAACATTTTTGAATTAGACAATTTCCATTGCTTTAACAACATTAGCCCCATTATCACAGATGACAAGTCGCACTTTGCTAAGTAAATTGAAATCTAACAGCACCACTGTTTTTTTTGTATGAGACAAAAATTTTGAGGCTCGTAAAAAGATTTTTGGAGCCATCTTTGTACAACATACAAAGACTTTTTGGGACAAAGTAATAGTAATTTTACCGTCTTTTTGAGTATTTTTTAGCAAAATTTCTAAAAATTTTGGTGCTTCACGCCAAGTATCATAATTACATTCTATTTAGCTCCAAGCGTAGGCATTTAACACTCCAAAATCTATCTATAAGCATCTTTGAACAGATTGAAGCATATTTTACATCTATTTCTACTGTTTTACAAAGATTTTATGCAGAAAAAAGAAGTATTATACAACTTTGCACTGTTTTCTGCCATTTGAAGATAAAATTGACTCATTTATCTTTGTGTTGCATTAAATTCATATGCAAATTTGTGTCTATTATGAGATTCCGTCAGCACATTGCAACTGCTTATTATTTTTAATTGTGTAACACAAGTCATTTTAACTTACTGAGTTGAATTCTATGTGTAATTTCAACCTAAGACTCATGAAAATTTTGGCGTTTTGGGCCAAACTAATATGACCAGCTGAATTTAGGACAGAGTCGCACCTTTAGTGAAGCATGCGGGTCATGGATAACAATCTAGTGGTATGTAAAAATGTGTACATTCAATTGCATATCTTTAAGTTATGTGTACAAAAAAAATTTTGCTCGTTCAAAGACATTTCTGGAGATCTTTGTACATGTGCAAAGAGGCTCATACAAAAAAACAGTGAACAACACCCTTTTTAAGGCAGAAGCCAAATTTTGCCTCTATGATTATCTGAGAATGGTAAGCATTTAACAACTGCCACCTTAGGTTTGCATGTTTCTTTATCAATAAAATGAACCATAACCGCCATATAAGCATCTTTGGCTGCAAAGCTTCACATATCCATTGTTATTGAACAAAACTTTAAATGATCGGTGCTGTATTTGTGCTATTTTTGTATTACTCAAAAATGCAAAATTAAAATGCCCTCGGTCCCTTGGCCATTTTGCTGAAGCCGAGGCCTCATCCGATCCCTAGTGGAGGGAGACATTGATACGGAGACATTAATACATCTCTCAACAAGATATTGACTCACATGCACTGTATATTTTCAACTCATGAAATTTCATTCTTTTTTGTAGAATGCTAAAAATTTTGTTATGCAACAAATGGTCTGGTCACTGATATTTAAATGATCGTCACTTACTCATATTGACAGATTTAGTAAAAATAAGGTTATGAAGAATTGAAGGTGTAGGTTGCCCCTCAAAAAATTGGGTATCTAATACTCACTTTTAAAGCTTTTATGTGCTGTCGTTGGATTAGAACAGGGATAAATTTAGATTGGTTAGAGAGAGAAGGCGGCTCCTCTGTTTGCTTAACATAGTTGAAAATATAAAGAATGAATATTTTTTTTGAAAATTTTTGTCCCTTTTCCTGTCAGTTTCCCAAATATATTTTAGTGCAGTTTTTTATAGCATAGCATTCACTGAGTTTTTTGCAGTCCAGCAGCCAGATTTTTGCGTCCAATAAATTTTTCTTTTGGCGCAGCACAGGTATTGTAGTTCTTATAGTGAAGTTTACACATGGGCGTGGGGGTTTGGGGGGGTATGCACCTCCTTGAAAGTTGAAAACCCCTTCCCCCAGAAATCAAAATACCCCCAGAAAATTTTTTTGCTTTTTCAGCAATTTTTTGATGCCATTGGATAGAGCTTGATGAGAAACGTCAAAAAATGGTGTTTTTGCCATACAACCACTTTTAAGACCATTTTTTGACCTTTAAAATTTTTTCACCCCTACCCAGAAATTTTTTAACCCCCCTGAATTTTGGTGCTGCCCACCTATGGTGAAGTCCATCGGTAGGCAGCACCAAAAACACCATTTTTCGACGTTTCTCATCAGGCACTATCTAATGGCATCAAAAAATTGCTAAAAAGCAAAAAAAATTTCAAATTCGAATTCTGGGGGAGTATTCTGATTACTGGGGGTGCATACCCCCAAGCCCCCACACCTATGTGTGGTGAAGTCTTGAGTAAAAGCAAAGTGAACTCATCTCCATGATTTTGGCACAATATGTGCGTATGAATGGAAAGAAAATACAGTTTCATTTGTAAATGGCTTAGCTATCTTTGGCTTTTCTATACCTTATACTTCCAAATTTCATAGATTTTTGCAGTGTTATTTAATGAAAATGTGAGGGGGGAGTAGGCACCTTCTTTCTACAAATTTCCGCATATTTTTGGAATTCCTTGGGCCATATGAATTATTTAGCATATATCAAAATAGCTTAAAAACCTATTTTTTGCACTTTCAAAGAATTTTTCGGATTACATCTGTTTGTTTTGCAAAAGTTTGGAAGTTTTTGACCTGTCATCAGTTGATAATACCCCAAAAAGTTTTTGTAATCAATTATGATTCAATATTAAGTCAAAATAAGATAAGAAGTGAGAATATGGTGACAAAATATTACCAATTTAAGCACACCTGGGCGTGAGGGGGTTTGGGGGTATGCACCTCCCCAGAAACCAAAATACCCCCCAGAAATCAAAATACCCCCAGAATTCGATTTTTGGGAAATTTTTTCGTTTTTTTTGCAATTTTTTGATGCATATGGATAGTTCTTGATGAGAAACGTCGCAAAATGGTGTTTTTATCGCCATGCCACCATTTTTAAGACCATTTTTTGATCTTCAAAAAAATCTTGCTCCCCCCAGAATTTTCTTGCTGCCCACGTATGAATTTAAAGCTTAATATTTATTTACCTGTACACATTTTTCACAAAAGGATGAACCTTACTTAGTCTATATGCTCTAATTCATATAGACATGATGAACAATAACAATTTATGCTTCTTTCAAAATTTGAGCCCTGCTAATTAAAGTCGAACAAAACATCTGTCTTATATAGTGCAACAACTTATCCTTCTAAATTATTTGATAATCATTAAATGTTCATTATACTGCCTTGCCTTAAACTGTACTTTGTATGGCTGGTAACAATATAGTGTGACAACATCATTTCAGATATCTGTTGGAGAAAAGATTAAATTGTAAATCAGGAGTCCTTATCTTGGAACAAGAATCTGCACAATTATCCGCAGTTGTTGTCAATCGCATTCAGTATTTTGTCAATTCCAGCGTCATCAGCTTTGGTTGAGAGATCATATTCAGCAGCGGGATTATCTTGTTTTGGCCAGTGAAACCAATTGAAAGGAGCAAATTTGAGAAACTTAATTTGATTGCCGTTAAACAAAAAAATCATTTCATTGTGTGATTATACAATTTTTATAAACTGATTGTTAGAGTTTGTTCATATGTAGATTGTGTATAAAACACTTGCATTCGCAGAATAAGGACTGAAGCAAATTTAGACCATTTTTGACGATTTTTTTATCTAATTAGTGGTTACTTGATTGAATAAGCTAATGAAATAATTTAATTATAATATAGTAATATAATCTTACTGGCAGTGAGCCTTTGTGGACAGCAAGAAAATTCTGGGGGGGGTGGTGCAAGATTTTTGAAGGTCAAAAAATGGCCACGCCCAGGTGTAGCTGTGAGGGTGGTGTAAAAGTGACACAAATTGCAGCAAAACATGAGCAGACAATCCCATTCTAGTCATCTGGTGAATTCTCATGGGTCAGTCAGATACCACGGGTAAACTCCTAAACCAACATTTATGTGTGCTTAATGCCTATCACCTCTTAGACCTCAGGTGTAAAAGTTAGGGCATTCAGTTGGCTGCTTTGCATCACCCACTCCACTCTTGTTTATTGCACTTCACTTGCATCATTCTCCTAGCCTGTTCTGTTCTGTTTCATTAATCCAAGAGCTTTTTCAGTAAATGTTTTTGGAGACTACAGTAGTCAGTCAGTATTTATCCTCTTCTTTCTTGTTTACTGTAGGTCAACAACAGACTAAGATGTTAAAAAACCCCCAAACTCCCACATCATAGCACAGTGGTAAAACGTCTGCTTGTCATTAAAGCAACCCGGTTTTGATTCCAGCCAATAGCTTTTTATTAAGCGCACTAACTGTAGTATATCTCAGCACTAGTTAAATGCCTAAATTCGATTTATATAAGCAGATTGTGCATTTAAAATTAAAGAATACCAACCACTCAGCTGATCTGCCGAATTACAGTAATTTGTCCTGTTTTGCTTACTGTAGCCTTTAAAAAAATTTACTAAACAGCTCTGGAATGAATGAAACAGACTAGGTCCACCAGGCGACTATATTTAACACTTTATCTTTATCTTTATCTTTTTGCTTCCTTTATCTTGCAAATTATCTTTATCTTAATCTTTCTGAATTTTTTATCTTTATCTTTTGTCTTGCAAAAAATCCTTATCTTTTACAACACTACCAATTATGTACCAATCAATCTTATAGGCAAAACATTTTTTAAGCAAGTCAAGTGTTTTTTAGGTGGCTGATTAGTATTTGACAGCTCCAATTTATATGCATATAGGGCATATTTTGAAACTGAATTAAATTATGATTTGGATGCAAAATTGTCTCATCTTCAGTCTGCACTGTATTTTCACAAAGGTGAGGGTTAATGTGAATGTTGACAATAATAAAGGATTTAAAGAACAAGTGGCGCTGTTCAAAGACTCCATTGTTGTAGAAGTATCTGCACCTTTACACATTGACTTGTTCTCTCAAGACATGTATTTGCTTAGTTTCGCAGATTTTTGCCTGAAATTTCACAGAAACAGCAATAATTTCATCATACACTGTTTTGAAGATATTTCACTAGAACTCAATGTTTCAGTAATGGAATTGTTTGTTCAAAAAGTAGAGGTGCTAGAGAATGTGACTTTAGCACTGGAGCAAACAATGATAACATATACTGCCAAATACCCTATAAGAAGAGTTGTCATGACAAATCTGCATATTTCAAATCCTTCCAGGGGACACCCAATTAGCATTGTTTACAGGCCAGCTGCCTAGACGTTTAACTTTTGTTTGCTTTAAGGGAAAAACATTTTAAGGCAGTTAGTCAGGATCGCCATTTAATTTCAACCCATTTAGCATTTACAATGTGAAAATAACGTGCAAAGGGCAAACTTATCCACTAAATGTGAAGCAAAATAAGTTTACACAGGCAATTAATCAGATGTATGATGCACATGATATATATATATATATATATATATATATATATATATATATATATATATATATATATATATATATATATATATATATATATATATATATATATATATATATATATATATATATATATATATATATATATATATATATATATATATATATATATATATATATATATATATATATATATATATATATATATATATATATATATATATATATATATATATATATATATATACATACAGGGTGGGCCAAAAAAAGGCTTTATTCTGATTCAACAGGTCATAACTTCAGCTGATGTGAACATGAGACGTTAGACCTGGCAACATTAGATAGATAAAAGTCTCTTCTTTCAAATCGTGTAAAAAATTTTGGCGAAATATCAATGCTTCGAGCACTAGGGCAATTAGTTTACACCCTACTTTAATATTTTTTAAATCCAATAGCGTCATTGGTCCTGCCATTAATTTGCATCCTATTTTCATGATATCCTGAAATTTTTGCACTCAGTAGGAAGCATATCTACTCTGGGGGTTTAAAAAATGTGCTACCTAATTTTTTACGCAGTAATGTGATACAATGCAGAAACTCTGAGGTTAGAACAATATCAAAGTGAGGTGTAAACAAATAGCCGTAGTGCACGAAATGCTGGCAGCTGGCCAAAATTTTTCACACTATTCAAAAGAAGACACTTTTATCTATCTAATGTTGCCACTTCTAACGTCTCGTGTTCACATCAGCCGAAGTTATGACCTATTGAATTGGAATGTAGCCTTTTTTGGCCCACCCTGTAGGTTTTTTCACAAGGTTGACACACTAGAAAGTAATGAACCTTTTATTTTTCAACATAGTCATCACTTAAGTTATGACACATGAGCCAATGTCTCTGACACATTTCTATTCCGGTCATCCAAAAGGTCAAAGGTTGGCTATCCAACCATGTACAAACAGCCTCTTTCACATCATCATTGGTCAAAAATCTTTGACCCTTGAGAGTACTGCTTAAAATTTCGAAATAGGTGAAAGTCACTGGGTGCCAGGTCCGTTGAATACAGTGGGTGTTTAAGCTGCTCGAATTAGCACTGGACCAGAGTTGCTTGGGCAATTTTGGACTTGTGAACTGGCACATTGTCATGGAACAAAAGGACGCCTTTGGTCAACATTCCTCGCCTTTTTTATTAATGAATTCATACAGCTTCTGCAGCATATTGGCGTCATATTGACCAGTGATAGTAGTTTTTGGAGGCAGAAAGTTGACCAGCAATGGTGCATTTGAATCCTAAAAAAACGGTGACCATAACCTTTCCAGCGGACTTGTATGCCTTGGCCTTGATGGGAGGCCTTCCGCCCTTCACAATCCACTGCATCAATTGTTGTTTTGTTTCCGGATCATAGCAATAGGCCCAAGACTTGTCCTCAGTAACCAATCTAGCCTTGAAATTTTCAGGATCCTCCGTAAATCTGTGGTAAAGGGCCAAGCTCAGGGTTGCCCTTTCTTGCTTTTGCTCATTTGTCAAAAGTTTTGGAACCCAAGAAGCGCAAACCTTTGAGATGCCGAGTTCTTGTTTCAAAATTCAATCTGCTGTTGATTTTGAGATGCTCAAAGCCTGGGCTATCTGGCACTCTGATTCAATGGTCAGTTTCCACGGGTTGCCGTACAGCATCAACATTGCTGGGAGTGGGCACATCTTTTGGCGCCCCTGACCTTTGTTCATCTTGGAATGACTCCCGTCCGGCTTTAATTAAAGTCATCCAATGTTGAATGGTGCTGAATGTAAGAGCATTTTTGTGGTAAACATCCACCAGCTTTCCATGAATTTTGGGCGATTTTAAACCCTGGCGCATCCAATACTGAATAACACATTGTTGCTCAATATTCGAATTTTTGGACATAATTAAAAAAATTGATTAATTATAATGCATTATCTCCTAAACACAAATTTATAAAATAATCAAATTTTGCATATCAACTCCAAATATGATGAGGAATAAGATGCAATAGACAAAATTGCATATATATATATATATATATATATATATATATATATATATATATATATATATATATATATATATATATATATATATATATATATATATATATATATATATATATATATGTCTTTGTTTCTTTGTGTTTGACCTGACGTCTGATGTGGATGATAGTAGACATTGTGATCTAGTACACAAAGGAACAACAAGTATAAATGTCAAGTTTGCTGATGCTTTGCTCAATTCCATAGTAAAAATTATTATATATGCCAAATTTGATAATTCAATAATGATTGGCAAAAGTGCAACACTTTTCATGACTTTAACACTTAGCAATGAAGACACTAGAAATACTACACATTTTAGAAGCAGATCCTGCTGTGAACAAAATTTTGCTGGGAATCTTCCCTATTGATCACTCTCTGCCTATACTCCACTACCCTGCTTCAGTAATAGCCAATTTAGATTTCAGCAATAGACCAGGTTCACACTTGGTGGCCATGTTCTTCAATCGTAGACTGCTTTGTGATTTTTTTGAAATTTATGTTCAAGAACTGTCTGAGTTTAATAGTGATTGGGGACAAGGGCTAGCCAAAATAATCTATGCAAACACCTGGAATAATATATCTGAAGATCAGAACATGATTCAATATTACGATTTTAAAAATAATGTACAAATAAAAATGCTTCTTCCTTGCGCCAGGTACTTCAATATACACAATCTTGTTAAAACAATCACTGAAGGAATAAAAATGGTGAGCATGAATGAAACATTCAATGATACACAACAAATAAGCGTACAATATGATGATAATAAAAAATACTGCCATCTTAAACTCAACACTGAATGTATACAGAGCCTAAAATTAAGCAAACATTTAATGTACATGCTGGGATTTCTAGAAGATCAACTCTCTAGCATAAATTATAAGGTAGCACAAGAACTGACTATAGCCGTCCACCATTCTCCCTATATGCTAGGCGGAATGGACAATTCTTACGTATATTGTGATATAGTTAAACCTCAAATTATTAATGTTTTTGCCCTGCTTCTGCAGGTGATGAATAACAAAGAAATTTATATGGATATAATAAACTACACCCATTTCAGTCCACACTATATACAAGTGCTCAAGAAATCATTTAATACTATTGAAATTAACATTAAAAATGACCAGGATATGCCAGTCCCTTTTGAAGTTGGCAAATCTATCATTAAATTGCATTTCAAGCATACAAACATGACCTAAAGTTCTACATATGAATTTTTATCAACCACCCCCAAAAATGGAGTTGAGTCAACAAAATCATTACCACATATTACTGCACTTGCCTTGTCGGAGCAGTGTTACAAGATCTGCACACTTTGTATTATCTGTCTCACCATTTCAACAATTAGGTGAGGAATAACTATGAAATTACGAAGTATTTTATGGAAAGAGTCATTGACAGACAAAAACTTGACTGTATAATGCATAAAAAATAAAGCCAAATTACCAAATAAAGGTTTACATGGGTTAAATGTTGTTCTATGAAGGGCCTGCTGCAGAGAAAGTTGTCAATCTGTTTGCAGCCATTGGTTGCTACAACCAAATCACCCTTACGCTTAATTGGGTGTAAATGTTTGAACGCATTATTGCATCACATCTAATTTTGGTGGTAACACAACATGCATAACACACACACCTGGGCGTGGGGGGTTTGGGGGGTATGCACCATACGTGGGCAGCAAGAAATTTCTGGGGGGGGTGCAAGATTTTTTGAAGGTCAAAAAATGGCCTTAAAAACGATGGTATGGTGATAAAAACACCATTTTTCGACGTTTCTCATCAAGCACTATCCATTGGCATCAAAAAATTGCGAAAAAAGCGAAAAAAATTTTCAAAAATTGAATTCTGGGGGTATTTTGATTTCTGGGGGGGGTATTTTGGTTTCTGGGGGGGTGCATACCCCCCAAACCCCCCACGCCCAGGTGTGGTATGCACCCCCCAGAAACCAAAATACCCAACCCAGAAATCAAAATACCCCCCAGAATTCAATTTTTGAAAATTTTTTTCGTTTTTTCCCGCAATTTTTTGATGCCAATGGATAGTGCTTGATGAGAAACGTCGAAAAATGGTGTTTTTATTGCCATACCACCATTTTTAAGGCCATTTTTCGACCTTCAAAAAAATCTTGCACCCCCCAGAATTTTCTTGCTGCCCACATATGATAACACAGCAAATGTACTTAGCCATGTTGGAGCCTCCCTCTACTCCCAAGTGCAACTAGCCAATCATTAGTAGAGCACGTTCAAGCAAGGACCAGGAAGTGACAAAGGAGCAACAAGTCAAAGGACCAGGAAGTCAAACCTATATATATATATATATATATATATATATATATATATATATATATATATATATATATATATATATATATATATATATATATATATATATATATATATATATATATATATATATATATATATATATATATATATATATATATATATATATATATATATATATATATATATATATATATATATATATATATATATATATATATATATATATATATATATATATATATATATATATATATATATATATATATATATATATATATATATATATATATATATATATATATATATATATATATATATATATATATATATATATATATATATATATATATATATATATATATATATATATATATATATATATATATATATATATATATATATATATATATATATATATATATATATATATATATATATATATATATATATATATATATATATATATATATATATATATATATATATATATATATATATATATATATATATATATACAGCTACAGCTCATTACTGCTTAGCTTTAGTTGCACAGTGTGTCTAAGCAAGGCCAGGAAGTCATACACTGCTACATAAATTTCTATAATGCTTAGGCTTAGTTTACACTGGTAGGGGACGTGTAGGGGACTCCCTCTCCCCCAAAAAGTTGGTGCTGGGTAGCCATAGTTTACCTATGAATTCAATAGTATGTACTTTACAACTATGCTCACTTTAATCTAAGTTTACACTCACACTTAATTGACACTTAGTTTAGGTTTAGTCTTAGTTTAACCCCAAGCTTAACTTAGCTTGCTTAGGCTACCACAGTTGTAACATTTTGGAACAGACAAACCACACAATTTAATTTTCATTGTTTGGGCTGCGTGTTAGGTGGATTCCAATTCATTGATCCTGATGCAAGACCAGAAGTTGATGGCTGGTCAGGATCAGGATCATTTGAAAATTTAGCCCAGATCTCAGAAGTTATATTAGATCCTACTCTTTCAAAAATGCATGGGCAAGTGCACTCACGGGGTCAAATGGTATAACAATGAAGGCAATACAGTCACAGGACCATATTGCGGCAGAGCCAACAAATTTTTTATAATGACTCCGCTTTTGACAAAAGGTACAAAACCAATTGTAGCATTTGTAATCTTTCTTAGTTTGGACATTCCAACAATATTTCAAAATATGTCCAAATTAGTGGCAATAAAAGCAATAGTCGCCTATTCTTTTTGAAGATAATTTTATATGGCGGCCTATTATCTAAATTTTATTATAAATAAACTATTTCTAACAATATCAATAATTTGGAAAAATACATTACAAAAGATAAAAAATATAATAAGTGTCACTCAATTTCATAATTAAAATTGCTTATACAGTGCTTTCTAAATCTTATCCTCCCGAGTAAATAAATTTGATGATATTTTATAACTGATGAAGCTATAACTCGTAAAAGAGAAAAATACTCAGCCTCAACGTTTCGATTCTTGAAAAACATCAAAATTCCTTGTGATGTTAAAGGTAAAAGATACTCATGTTTTGAAAACAATGGCTCTAAGATTTAATCCGTACAACTAAATGCTACTTGAGTCTCACAACTTTGACATTTACAAGGATAGTGAGCTAGATAACATTCAAATTTAGAGGCTTTTTCTCTGTTTGGACACTGCAACTGCCCTATAGTCCCAGAAATTATTTGACCCGTTGCAGATGCTTTTATCACTTTTACTGGTAAATTCTGATTTTGCTCATTTGAAGCAACTATACCATCCTCCAAAACTATACAATTCAATAGAACATTTATTTTTTTCTCAATTTTAGTGGATAAACAAAAACCTTCTAAAGATATCCGCATTTCTACAGCAGCAATATTGTTATACTCAGCCTCAACGTTTCCATTCTTGAAAAACATCAAAATTCCTTGTGATGTTAAAGGTAAAAGATACTCAAGTTTTGAAAACAATGGCTCTAAGATTTAATCCGTACAACTAAATGCTAATTGAGTCTCACGACTTTGACATTTACAAGGATAGTGAGCTAGATAACATTCAAATTTAGAGGCTTTTTCTCTGTTTGGACACTGTAACTGCCCTATAGTCCCAGAAATTGGTTGACTCGTTGCAGTTGCTTTTATCATTGATTTAGTCCCATCAGTCAAAAATTGGCTACCTAATATAGGTACCGGAGGAGTGGAGACTTATGGCAAAATGAGTTTTAAATTTGTTCATTGAGTTGAAACTCCAGGACTTAATATAAAAATTTTTTGAAGAGGTTGGTCATGAATAATTATTCTGACCAAAATTTTGATGATATACTCTTATGCAGGACAAAAGAAATATTCATAAACAATGTTTGTTTCCGGTTTTAAATGAGTTATATAAAAGAGAAAGCAGATTAATAGTAAAAACTACCGCATCCTGCACAATCACATGTTTCTCAACAATATGTAAAACCAACTAAATTGTTAGCTTCTCTATTCAGTTCTTTTACTCTTGAAGTTACTTTAGTATTAAGACAAGCTTCTGCTTAGCAACTACCCATTTTATAACATCTTTTTGAAGACTGAACATTCATTCTAATTGAATGAGTGAAATATTCACTGTAAAATTGACAAGCTGAAGCTATTTAAATAACTTCAAATGTTACTGTACCAAGAGGTTCACCATTAGAGTCTTTTATTAATAAGCAAGAGTCCTGACCAGATAGAACAAATGATAAATGAGCAACTTCTGACAAGATACATGCCATTGAACCATTCACCGATACAGAACATTCTGATTTTTGAGCACTCAACATAGCTACTTCAGCACAATTATTAGAAAAATGACACTTTGACAAGACAAAAATAATGGAAAGCATAATCTGTCTACGTTGATAAGAAAATTGAAATTGCCTCAAATTTTGAGAGTCATTATTCTTTTTAAAAAATGTCAGACTTATTCCATGACAACACAATTTGAACACTTTAATAAACAGCCTCAAAATAAATAATCTTATTATAAAAATAATTCTTATAATATTCAGACAATAATTAACTACCTGAAAACAAATATGCAGCTATAAATATAATTAATAAATATCCTGTTGGACTGCATTGAGGGTTGTGAAGCATTTGAAAACAAAATATGCAATTAATCATTTCACAAAATGATAGAGCTTAACATAAAATGCTCATCTGTCTGATTAAAAGACCATTTTTCCAAATTTTAACACTAAATTAATGGAGGAAATTGCATTTCTTCATGAGCTTGTGGCACACTTCTCTGATAACAATATGGTTTTGAACACATCTCGAATAGATTAATATCTTTTTATAAATTTATGAGAACACCACCTTTGGTACACTTCAAATTACATTCACTAGAGTTTGTATTCAAATCTTTGTCTTTAGGACCACAAATTTTGCGTGTAAGACTTCCCCAGGCAAGTATGGGGATTGAACCATCATCATTCATATGCCAAAGTGTTTTATTATCTTCAAAGTAACATATTTTGTTCCTATTCACGATTGTGCACTAAGATATTTTTAACAAAATTCATGTTTTAATCTGTGGACCCTCCTCCTCGCAAAAATAACTGTATTTTGGTCAAGTTTCATAAATTAGCAATTTAGCTTTGATTTGCCTGAAAGAACAGCTTGGATTTGCAGAAAAGGAACAAATATTTGGTGCAGTTAAAGCTAAAATGTTATTTGTGTCCACTTTTATTGGAGAAGGTATTCTATTATATCCAAAAATATTGCAACCATCTGCCCATTTTGAGCAGGTGCATTGGGTGTCACAATGACCGCTTTTTCCTATATATTTAACAGGACACATAATAGATATTGAACACAAATAATTATTAGGTTCATGCCTTCTTATTACTATCCAGTTTTCTTACACACTTCACTCATCACAAACTTTGTTTTTGAAGCCAAACATTTGTTCAATATTTAAACGAGTTCAGTATCAATTTCCTTTATCAATGTAGCAGGATGATTTAACAATCTGATTAATTTCGAAGTAATCTTTTCCTCAAATGAAACAAACAAAGATTGAGGAAAATTTAGTGCATTATTTTTTGAATCAAACATTATATTATCAGAATCAGTAACAGTGAGTTTCAATCCCATTTGCAACTTAAAGTAATATTAAGACCATAATTAAAATATTTTGCAATTCAGAATATATTCCTCTCAAAAAATATGAAAATATATTTGAATTTTGATTTAAAGTTTCTTCAACTTGATTGTTCTTACGCAGATTCTGAATAATTTAAAGAGGACATAATACGTTTATAGGCCTGCATGTCATTTTTCTATTAGTAGTTTATAGTTCTACTGATCTAATTTCTTCATCATGACTTTTGTTTACCTTTAAAATTTTACCAAGCTTACAGTGACCCGTGAATGATTATTATCTTTTATTAAGACAACTGTGTTGAGGCCCACTAATTCAAAAACAGCCCACTCATCTTCACAAACTATTCTAGGATGTTTATGAGAAGTCTTTAAATGTTCACATAAATTTAACAAGTAGTGCTCATACCATATGTTCCATATATAATCCGAATGTTTCAAATATAATCCTAAGTTTTTTGTCAACATATCCAATATTCTGAAATTTTGTTACTAAAATTCAAAACTGATACTAAATCTGGATCAGAATGGCTTTCCTCTAAATGAGGAGTACCAATTTCTGAATATGGCGCCGAAAAATCAATAAGTCTGATTACCGGCAAATTTATCTCATTTGTCTCCTAAATAGGTGGATGAGAATGCACTACAGCCTCAATTTTTGTTATCTTTGTAAACAACTGATCATGAATTAATAAGCCTACGGCCCACAGATTTTTTAGAGCATTTTTTACTATGCCAATAAATCTTCCATAGAATCCGCCTTGCCAAGGAGATAATTGTGGAGTAAATTGCCATTTTATATTATTTGAAGAACAGTAGTAAAAATTTTCTTCATCTTCCTTCAGTGTAGACTAAATTACTGATAAAACATTTTCAGTTGATTTGAATTGAGGTGTATTATCGGAAATGATTTTATCAGCTTTGCCTCTTTGTCCAATAAACCTTCTCAAGCAATTTAAAAATAAAATAGCTTGAAGATCATCAACAATCTCAAGATAAATTGCTTGTATTACCAAACAAGTAACTGAACAAATCCAAATTCTCTTTACTCCTTCTGTTATTCGGATATTTAGTGGGCCTCAATAATCTAAAGCCACAAATTGAAATAGTCATGACTCTGTCATACGCTCTTTTGGATGAGGTGCAAATTCTGGAAGTTTATAGGGTCCGACTGAGAAATTTCTACACAACATACATTTTCATAAAATTCTTTTCACTGTTGTTCTACCTTTATGAATCCGAAATTCCTGTCTCACAGCCAATAAAGTATAAGCAACTCCAAAATGCTTTAATTCTCTATGTTTTCCATTACAATAAGTGCGGTTAAATGATCTTTTGAGGGAAGCAAAGTAGGAAATTTCACATCAAATCCTAAATGAGACTCCTTAAGACAACCAAAACAATGTAAAACTCCATTATTATCCTTTTGAACACTTAAGTGTTTTAGATACTTATTTTTATTTTTAGACAAATCCAGAATATTTTGAAAATGTCTTTTTTGACATTCCTTAATTGATATTCTTTTAGCAATTTCCAGTTCTCCAAGTTCTATCAATCCTCCTCATCTAAAATCTTCCAAAAGATTGTTCTCTTCTTTTTTTGATGGGCATTGTTTTTGATTTTATAAATTGAAGAACCTAGACTAATACTCTTTTTGCCTTTTTTTAAGTTTGAAAATGATTGAATTTACAGTCATATTTATTTGTTCTATTTCTGAAATAAATAGCAGAGTATTCATTTGTCTCTAAATCTTCCATATTCAAATAATAATTGGGCCAAGCATTAGTGGGTAAATGTAACAATTCAGTACTATGCCACCATTTTGAACAATCAAATTCATTTTTAGTTGTCATGTGTGTGGCTTTCTCTGCTGGATTATCTTCACTTTTAACATATTTAAATATTAAGTGTCTAGATTTTTTAAATTCTTGTACACGATTTTTGACAAAGATGCTAATGGCTTAAAGGAATGAATCCAGTGTAAAACACATTGTGAATCTGTAAAAAGATATGTTTCATCTATACGAATTTTTAGTTGTTTTTCAACAATTATAAGTGCTCTTTGTCCAATCACACATGGGCGTGGGGGTTTGGGGTATGCACCCCAGAGATTAAAATACCCCCCAGAAAATTTTTTTTGCTCTTTTAGCAATTTTTTGATGCCATTAGATAGTGCTCAATGAGAAACGTCAAAAAATGGTGTTTTTTCGCCATACAGCCATACATGGGCGTGGGGGGTTTAGGCGGGGGTATGCACCCCCCAGAAGTTGAAATACCCCCCCCAGAAATCAAAATACCCCCTCCCCCTCAGAAAATTTTTTTTTGCTTTTTAGCAATTTTTTGATGCCATTGGATAGAGCTTGATGAGAAACGTCAAAAAATGGTGATTTTTGCCATACAACCACTTTTAAGACCATTTTTGACCTTTAAAAATTTTTTACCCCTCTCCCCAGAAATTTTTCACCCCCTCCCAGAATTTCGGTGCTGCCCACTTATGCATACAACCACTTTTAAGACCATTTTTTGACTTTTCAAAATTTTTCACACCCCCCTAGAAATTTTTTCAGCCCCTTCTGAATTTTGGTGCTGCCCACCTATGTGTCCAATAACAGCTGCTATCAGCTCTAAATGTGGAATTGTGATCTCAGGCATAGGAGCTAATTGATTCCTTGAATGAATCAGATCACTTTTTTGTTCATTACATGAATTTATTGAAATGAGATATATTAAAGCTGAATAGGCTGTTTTAGAAGCATGAACAAATAAAACTAATATGAAATTTGTAAATTTTGGATTTTTTAAATATCTGGGAAATTCAACAATGTTATTTTTAAGCCAATTCAAACAAATGTCTTTCCTTTCATTCACTGAGTCTGAGGAAGCTGTACATCCCAAGGAATATTTTTCTTCCATAATTTTGAACAAAATATTTACTGTTCAGAATGGCTGGTGCCAAAAAAAGCCATAACATCAAATGCAGCCACTAGTTGACAAAGAACAGCCCTTTTGATCAGTCCAGAATTGTCAAGCTCTCTTGGCCAGATTTCCCGATTTTTGGCATCTGACAAAATTCTCAATTTTAGTGCATCAGTATCAGTATTCTATACTAATCCTGAAAATTTTGTCTGCATCCTATTTTCCTTATCGTTATCTGGAAGACATTAAACAAAATTTTAGGAGTTAAAATTGCACTCTCTCAAATTCATGCCTGTGCTCAAAAATAATTTTTTCGATTCAGAATATGATTCTCCAGCTACATTTTTGGACTGTACACCAAAAATTAGATCATCAATGTACATATTAGAAAAAGCTTTTGAAGCAATTTCTGAAGCAGACTGAAGTAAATGGTGTCAAACAATACAATTATCGACAAATTGATAAAATCGATTATTATTTTCCATAATTTTGTCCTTTGGATTTTTCAACCATAAAAATCGAGTAACATCTCTGTGATTTTCATTCACAGCTATTTGTAAGAAAGCTTTTTCAAGATCAGCAACAATAGGTATCGGCTCTAATCAAAATCTCATTAATAACCCACAGAGATCAGCCATTATTATGGGACCAGGTTACTGACAGTCATTTAAACTTAAAGCATCCTTCTTTATCTTAGCAGATGCATCATAGACAATGCATACCTTGGTAGTGGCTTTTTGTAGGGTAATTATAGGATGGTGGGGTGAATAATTTTTAATACTACCAGGATTCTCATTCAACACCTCTTCAATTATCCCTTTCTCTAGTTGTTCTTTGATTATTTTTGAATATTTTTCTAACAATTCAGGATTTCCTTGAAATCTTTTTAGAACCGACTTAAGTCTTCCAAAAGCTAGACCAAAATTATCAGGGAGATTAATTTTATTGGATCTCCATGGCCATAACACAAAATATCTGCCATCATTAGAGTTAATTGATTTATTAACCAACATCAATGCAGTCTCTCCATCTTCTATTTTAGGATAATTGGTTATCCCAATTCTTTTTGAATTCTTTGACAACTTGATGTTTTTGAGCAAAGTCTCTTCAGTTTTATCACAGTCAAGAGTAATAACACCATGATTTTGTGTTAATGTATTAATAAATTCGAAAATATTTTTTTTACTGGATTTTAAAGGTCCTAATTTAGTTTCAATTACATATAGACCAGATGGGAGTTTGATACTAGTTGCATTTTCCATTATTCCCCACAAATAATCCATTCCAATTAAATTATCAGTTTCTAAAAATCCTGCTCAATAATTTTGAAATTTCAGTCCACAATTAAGTAACTATCTTTCATCTTCATTACCAAGACTTGCCTGTTTTATTTTTTCCATCAAAACAGGTACAGGATTGACAAAAATTCTCTTTTTTGACCCATTTTGAAAGTATAAATCAAATTGAACAATACAACTCCGAATTTTTTTAGGATTCTTTGAAGCAAAAGTAAAAACTGACAAAGTTTCCTTTCCTTCAGTTTTAAAATTTAACTTTTCTTTCAATTTATTGTAACATATGATCTTTGACTACCACAATCAAAAAAGATATTTGCAGAAGCTTAAAAATCTTTTTCAGGATTGTAAACTAAAACTTTAGTAGTCAGCAAATAAATTCCATCAGTCACAAAATCATTTGTATTATTGTGTTGCAAGTCACTGTGATTAATATTGTTAATTCCTCACATGCATCAAGAGGTTCACATCACACCCGGGCGTGGGGGGTTTGGGGGGTATGCACCCCCAGAAACCAAAATACCCCCCCAGAAATCAAAATACCCCCCAGAATTCAATTTTTGAAATTTTTTTTCGCTTTTTCGCAATTTTTTGATGCCAATGGATAGTGCTTGATGAGAAACGTCGAAAAATGGTGTTTTTATCACCATACCATCGTTTTTAAGGCCATTTTTTGACCTTCAAAAAAATCTTGCACCCCCCAGAAATTTCTTGCTGCCCACGTATGGTTCACATGCATCATTTTGAAGATTACCTACAGTCTTAGAGGCCGTTTCAATTTGATCTCTACTGGCTTCACCACTGTTATTTGAAATAATTTTATCTTTTAACACATGGCGATTTTTGCATAAAGCTCTGTTATGTGACCTTGAGCCATAAAAACATCTTTTCTTCTAAAGACATGCTTTTGAAGTGTGGCCAGCACAAAAACATAGAAAACATAACTTTTTGTCACAAATTTTTTTTTCTCTGATCGATTTCCAAATATTTTGTACAATTTTTGTTAAAATGATTGCCCTTGCAAAATATGCATGGATAGATGTTAAATGAAGATTTCGAATTTTCAACTATATTATTTTAAACACCAAATTTTTTCTGACCAAATTTGTTTGTTTGAACAGCAAAAACATTGGCAGTTCTGCATGATTGTTTGTTTCATTTCTGAAAATTCTCATTTTTGAAGTAAACTGTTTTCCTTCTATAAAATGATTTGAAATTTGAAATGCTTGTTCTCTGTTACAAAGTATTGAATGCAGATTTTTGCTCAACAATCCAATTTTCCAATCATCATCATTGTTTTACAATTTCCCTAATTTGATTAATATATCTGCAGGAATTTTTCCCAAAATCAATGAGACTAGCGCAAGTTGTGTTAAATCTTCACGTAATGATTTTAATTGTCATGTTATACAATCTGTATTTTTCAAGAATATGATGCAAATTGTTGCTTCTATTAGTTAATTTTGGCATAGAGCAAAGTTTGATATAGAGAGCTCTCTTTTCAACCTTACTATCAACAAATATTTGTTTTAAAATATACTAATTCAATAATTAAATTTTTGAACAGGTGGGATATCTTGCTTATTTACAGCAGCATTGAATGCGTCCCAATATTCAATAAATTTAAGAGGGAGTATGCATGCACCCCTCAGGGGGTATGCATGCACCCCATTGGTATATCTAGTTTCGGCAACTGAACACAGAGCTATTGGCTCAGGAGTATAATTCTCATTAATCAGACTAGGTGCTATAAAAGGAATCTGGTTTCCATTTGAATTTTGCAATTTTGATACTGTGTCTCTTATTTCCAATAAATAGCACTCAAGTGTATGACATGCTCCTTTTGAATCAAGAAATAAATCAACAAAATTATTTTCCTTTAAACACCATTCTTTATAAATTTTTTGTTTGAGTTCTAAATTTTGATTAGTTGAGGAATGCTGAAGAGAGTTCCACAATGCATTTTGGCTCTCCAAGATCTACTGCACCCGTCATTTTCTCCAGTTAATTTTTTAACATATATGCGCTAGATCCAAGATTTTCTACATTCTGCTCAATTGATATATTAGGCTGAGAAACAAAAGTCGTATTAAGCCAAGACATTTCTTGTAAATAGTGAAGCAACTTTGTCTGAGTTGATTCAATCATTCGGCAAATTAAAAGCGACTTTGAAACAAATTTATAACTCGGATCTTTGGTCATTTTGAACAAAATTCGAATTTTATCTGTATTAAATTCTTTATTGCAATTACACAATTTAGTAATTTGTTCAAGACCTCGAGAAGTTCAGAGGCTAAGAACAAACAAAATTCAGATTATTCTGGATCAATATTTTGAAAGTAATTACTCCATTTATGTAATTGCCTACCACAAATATAGTGTCTGTAATTACTTCCAAAGTTATCATCAAATTTTGAATTCAGAGGAATTTTTCTCAACAGCTACAATATTTTGGAATCAAATAATTTTGATTCAAAAAAGAATTTGTTTTTCTTGAAATCAAAATTCCAATCCCTACCAAGGGTGCCAATTTTAGTTGCAAACGTTAGCTAATTATAATTTTCTACCCTTGTATACAATCTATAAACCTATGATCTCATCTTTCATTCAGGACAAAAAGTATTTATTTATTTCTTCTATTCAAATTTATCTTAAATTCACTTATCTATTTTCCTGTGTCTGGCCATAACAACAAGTGGTCATGGGGGGTATGCATGCACCCCTCAGGAGTTGAAATACCCCTCCCCAGAAATCAAATTCCCCCCCTCCCAAGAATTCAAATGTTGAATTTATTTGCTGTTTTAGTGATTTTTTGATGCCATTGGATAGTACTTGATGAGTAACGTTGAAAAATAGTGTTTTTTCCATGCAACCACTTTTACGGCCATTTTTTTCACCCCCTCCCTAGAATTTTTGTGCTGCCCACCTATGGCCACAACGAATCTCAAATAAATAAATTAATACTAATTTTTTGGGCATTTGCTACTATGATGGTATGACGACTTTATTCACAAAACATGAACATTTATAAGTCAAACAAACAATAGAAATGCGCATCAAGCCCATACATAATCAAAAGTTATTCATGCATAACTTTAGCTTTCCGTTCACCTTTCCCAATAAAGCAAAACAGTTTTTTATGAAGATATGTTAGCTGCACTCCATTTGAGAATATTTGCTGATTTCTGAAAAAGGCGATGGCTAAACTTTTCACCTATAATGTATAGTTTGCAATGATCACAAAGGAGTAAGAAAAATATTTTCCTGATTAATAAATTAAGCTGGGGAGAAGATTTGAATAATATGGAAATATGTGATATATTTTTGAAATTATTAATTTCACCTAATTTAATACATATGAGAAAGGTCTTAATAAGTTATTAAATTTTAAAGCACAGATTTCACCATTTTTGAATAATAAATTGCAGTATCTGCAACAATAACTGTCATTGTGGCAAGACAACAAACAATCATGGCTATCCGAATCAAAATGTGGCTGCATACACTGTTGAAGACTGCAACATTCATCAAACAAGATGGCATCAGATGGTGGTGAACCAAAACTAATAAATATGTGGTTGATGCAGCTGTGTAGGCGGCCAATGAAAACCTCTAAAACCCTGGGTTGATGATTGCAGCGGTGGCATAGAGCAAGGTGTATAATGGGTTTGCAGAAGTTAAACCGCAGACGCATGTGATGTTGTTATAGCTGGCTTTTGTGTTTGAGATTGCCATTGTTGAGGAAAATGAGAAGGGCCGGCTTTGAATGTGATTGCCATGATGACTCCAACATTTGCTGGTTGGGCATTGCCTGGCTTTTTTGTCTTTGCGTTCTTTGTTGATTGGCCTGGAAAGCTCATTGGATATGTTTGTAGCTTTTTCAATCTTGTTGGCTTGCTTACAAATGTGGAATGGCTTCATGATAAGAGCGCAGACATTCCAAGTGAAGACTTTGATCTTCATGACAAACAATGGACAAAGTGACAAGCAAACCTGGGCGACACACAATAGTGCCACCTGGCAGTGATGGCATTGGCACCATATGTGGGCTGCAAGAAAATTCTGGGGGTGCAAATTTTTTTTGAAGGTCAAAAAATGGTCTTAAAAATGGTTGTATGGCGATAAAAACACCATTTTTTGACGTTTTCTATCAAGCACTATTTATTGGCATCAAAAAATTGCAAAAAAAACTAAGAAAAATTTTAAAAGAAATTGAATATTGGTGGGTTATTTTGATTTCTGGGGGAGTATTTTGGTTTCTGGGGGTGCATACCCCCAACCCCCATGCCCAGGTGTGATTAGCACTGTTTCTTGTTCTGCTTGTTTGATGGTCATTCAAAGCTTAGTGCGTATTGATGTAAGCTGGCAAAGAAAGCTCTAAGAATGTTGCAACTCATCTTTGGTTGGGGTCCAGTTGGGCTCTGCAAAGGAGCAAGACGTTTTTGCAATTTGCAACATTGCACACTTTAGCAAATATGTTGCAGTTCATCTGGCAACTTTTTCTGCAAGTTGGCATGACTTGTGGCGGCCAAACTGAGCAGGAACTGTTAGTTCCATATAAGTTGCTTCTGCAAATTTGTTGGATATTGTGATGCAGAATGACTGGATCCGCAACTTCCTCAGCTGATTCTTGAAATTCCAGAAATGCTTCCTTTGGAGATTGCTTATAGGTTGGGCCACGGAACGCGGTGAGCATAGGTGGGCAGCACCAAAATTCTGGGAAGGGGGTGAAAAAATTTTCAAACATAAAAAAATAGTCTTAAAAGTGGTCATATGGCAAAAAAACACCATTTTTTTGACGCTTCTCATCCAATGGCATCACAAATTTGCCAAAAAAAGCAGAAAAAAATGGCATCAAAAATTTGCCTTAAAAAAAAGTGGAAAAAATGGCAATCAAAAATTTCCCAAAAAAGTGGAAAAAATTTTCAAAATTTGAATTCTACGTGGTATTTCAAGTTCTGGGGGTGCATACCCCCAAACCCACCCACGCCTATGTGTGGCGGTGAGCAACATGCGATGAATCTGCTCACACATTTTCCAAGCAATTCCATGATTGCCATAAAGAGCTGCAAATGTATAGAAATGTTGGTCCATATATCACAGCAGCGAGGAGGCTTGCATCACATTTGGAGTGGCAAAAATTGGTTTGCAACTAAATGTCGTTTCATATTCATGTCAGAAGTCTCAAAACACATTGAATATATTGATCATTTGTTGCAAGGTAATGCAAAGTGGGGCCATATGGTCAGGCTCTGGCTGCATGCAATGCGGGAAAAATTTAGTGGGTAGCATGTATCCGCTACATTCAACCATTTCTGATGGTGTCACCAAGAATGAGTGATTTGCTAAGTATGATATGCTGACTTCATAAAGCATATAGCCCGTCATTATGAACATGCAATTTTGCATGAATAATGGGTCAGGATAGAATAGCCTATGAAAAACACTGGGCTGTGTAATGAAATGCAGTACAGCCTGGTTTTGGCAGCGTTCACCCTCTTCCACTGCTGTGGGTATTGTAGGCAAAATCATGGGCCTGTTTGGCATATCCGCAACTTTGCAATATCACAGGTATTGTGCATAAAGAGAGTTATAGTAGATCTGCATGTTGTCAAGCAGTCCTTTGTAGATCGCCATGCCATCTGCCATTCCAAGCCAATCACAAAACCTGTAACAATTTTTGGTTGACAAACAGGATGGCCTTTTTGGGCCAATTTGTCCATAAATTGGTGAAAGTGCATTGCAAAAGCAACCATGCGATGCTGCTCTGCATTATCTTGCACCGGCGTTGCTTGTTTGGCAGGGGGTATACAACGTTCTGCTCAGTCATAGCTGGCTGCATTTTTTTGCAGGATTCTATTTGGCGGCAATGGCTTAGTGACAGGAAATGACAAAGCCATCAGTGTTGCAACAGCGGACTGCAGTGTGGCCAAAGTAGTGATGACTTCTGTGGTTGCAATTGGCACATTTTGCATTGTCACAGGTTGTGAGACAAAAGGCAAATTTTAAAAATCCAGAGGCTGACCCAGCAAACCACTGGTTGCAGCCGCAACTGGGAATCTTTCCAAAATGGGGACCTGCATTTGATTGGGTGGTTGATTTGATGTCAATGGAATGTCCCGGATAATTGCATCAAAAGTTGCCTGTTGCGTTGGTTATGGCGTACGATGCATTGCTGCAGCAACTGGCGCACTTATGGGCAATTCTGCCTCATACATAAGCATCAAGAATGATCATTGTTGGGTCTTCACCATTTGACTCTGATTCTGCTCTACAATAAGCTCTTTATTTGGCTCTTCTTTTCTTTCTCATGCCAAACAGAATTTCAGACAGCTTCATGTAGATAGGCTATTTAGGTGGCACTGCTTGGATAGCAAACTCATTGCCTTCAAAAGTGAAGCATTTGGGAACAACTTTGGGAGAAATCTCTCCCAAATTTGGCGAGTACAAGGAAGTAAGCAACAATCAGAAGTGATAAGTGAATTCCAGCTAGAGCACAGAAAATAATGCTGCTTCAAGCTTCAGCTAAATAATATTGCGAATGCACGGAGACGGAATATAATTCATACACATTGCAAGTATAAATTGCTAAGATGGAAGCAGTACCTAATGACATTTGCTACAACACTGACAAAGATAGGAATAACTACTATTTTTTGCTAAGAAAAAGTTGGGTACTAGCAAGAAAAAATGTTCCAATGGAACAAAAGAAGGTAGAATATACTTGGAACAAAGAATTATCAAATACATAAAAGGAGGGGACTAGAAAAAGCTCCTATCTACAAATGTCACAAAATTTGCTAAAACTCAGAAATTTCCTAAACAAAGAAAAAATGAAAGTAAGTAAATCAAAGAAAAAACCTACCTGTGCTAAAACTGCAAGATCTGCTAAAAATCAGACTTTTTCTAAGCAATGCAAAAATCGAAGTATATTCTGCGGCCTCTGAAAAAAATAGGTGAACCTTCTCATATTGTCCACCATACAGTGGGCGGTTCCAAAATTCTGAGGGGGTTTTCAAATAGGAATATTGGAATTATAAATAGTGCTTTAAATGAAGAAAACACCATTTTTGAACGTTTCTTGTTGAGGCTCTATCTATTGGTACCTACCAAAAAACTCAAAAAGAGCAGAAAGATTTAAAAAATTGAATTCTGGAGGTATTGCTGGGTATTTGCGTTTTCTTGTTGGGCATTTTGCCTTGGGGTGCATATTCCTGAACCCACTATGTCTAGGTATGGTGTCCAATGCTTAATATAAAGCTTATAAAATAAATCTCAAATCTGCGTTTTTGCTAATCACTTGCAACGTTAATTTATTTGATATTGTGGCTAGATAAATATTACAAAAAATATATTCTATGATTGTTTGCGATACCACAACAAAAGACTGTGATTTCTATATAATGGATGCATCCATTCAGTACTCTTCTGGTGTTTAATCCCACCAGACCACCCGGATTTCATTCCTGCCCATGTAAACTGATAACCATTAGGCATAGGAGGTTAGGGTATGCACCAGTATTCAATCAGAAATGTCAAAAATTGCCATTTTTCCAACATACCATAATTACTATTTTTTGACCCAGAAACATATTGCAACATGGCGCTGCTCAGCTATGGCAATATCTGCTTTTGCAGAGTGAGTGATTCAGTTATCTAGCCCAATGTTTTATCTTTGTTCGACAGGACGCTGCTTTCTTCTGCAGGCTGCAGAATATACTTCGATTTTTGCATTGCTTAGAAAAAGTCTGATTTTTAGCAGATGTTGCAGTTCTAGGCACAGGTAGGTTTTTCTTTGATTTACTTACTTTCATTTTTTCTTTGTTTAGGAAATTTCTGAGTTTCAGCAAATTTTGTGACATTTGTAGATAGGAGCTTTTTCTAGTCCCCTCCTTTTATGTATTTGATAATTCTTTGTTCCAAGTATATTCTACCTTTTTTTGTTCCATTGGAGCATTTTTTCTTGCTATATATAATATATATATATATATATATATATCCCATATCCCAAAGGCCACCCCCTTGGGGAGTAAACTCAAAATTTTCCGGCGTTTTGTGCCGGATTTATTTTTTATGTATAGTTTTCTCTTCTTAAACACTAAAAATTGTTCAAATTTGAGTTAGACATAGAGAGCATGTCAATTTTTTTCCAGCGCTGTGCGCCAGATTCATTGTTCAGCTATAGTTTTTGCTGTATAGCTCACTCAAAACAGCTCAAATTTAAGGTTCGACATGTAAAACATGTAATTTTTCTGGCGCTTTGCGCCTTTTTTATTGTTTATATGTTTTTTGTCTTCTAGCCCCTCAAAACCACTCAAATTTGAACTTGACATGCAGAATATGTCAATTATTTTGGCCCTTGGCTCCAAATTATTCATTATCTGCATTGTTTTTCTCTGTAAAGCACAATGATTAAGTGCAAAGGCAAGAGATAAGAAATAATTTATTGATTAAGTGATGAGAAATCAGCTTAAATGATAAATTTGCTTTATATCAATATAAAATGGAGTAAAAATTTTTTGATTTTTTTGTAATCTTTCTTCACCATTGTATAGAGTAGTTTTTTTCACACAATTTATCGTCCAGGGGGATCTGCCAATACCCAGATTTTAAGTCTAGCATACTAAAGTAGGCTGCAGACCCAAAAGCATCAAAATAATTATCAATTTGGGGTAAGAGATAAATTTGAGTTTTAGTCAAATTGTTTGAATGGCGGTAATCCACCACTGGGCAGAGAGAACCATCCTTTTTCTTAATTAAGAATAAGGAGCTTGCCCGAGGACTCATTGTTGGTCTTATGACGTTTTTTGCAAGCATTTTGTTTATTACCTTTTGCATAACCTGTATTTGCATGTGTTCAGCACGGTATGCTTTGCCTACAACAGGGGGATTATCCCCTGCATCAATATAATGCTCAACAAGCGGAGTTCAACTGAGCAGTTTGCCTTTTAATGCAAATATCGAGTTATATTTTTGGCATGAGTCACGAATTTGTTGCTGTTGCATGGAGTCAACAATGCAATCTTGCAAGGCCTTATTTATTGGAGAAAAAGTTCAGGTGACCTATTGTCAGAAATGGTGATATTGGACACCACATCTACATCTGGCATTAAGGAGCCAATCAACTCTTCTGTGTCAATTTGCACTAGCAATTTAGAGATATTACAAAATTGCAAAGAAAAACCAGAAAGTGGAGTATCAACAATAGCAGGGGCAACAAAAAGTGAACATTTTTGCATAAAATTAGGATTAGACTCAAAAAGTGCATTAATAGCATCATAAGAATTGTGGCTGATACAGGCTTGCATAATGATTATGTGATGCAGCAAAATAGTGATGGATTCCAAAATCAAAACATGAACACAGATAGGACACGCAATTTTTACATTAGGGTTAGTGCAAAACTGCAATTTTTGCTAGGCACTATTTATGAACGCACAGTCCTCAATGGGATTTACCCAGAGCAGTGCAGAAAGGCAAGAATCAAAGTCAATAAGTAAGTCTTCTGGCAATTTTTCAATAATAGAGACTAGCGCAGAGGTAGAATACTCAGCAATAGTTATAGTCATATTAAATTTGTAACAAACAACTGCTGTCATGTTTCCTACGCCGTGCACTATATTAGAAGTCTGTTTTGGTGGTAATTTGAAACCAAGTCTTAAGAATGTGGCAGTAGTCATGATTGTGACTTGTGAGCCAGTATAAATTAGTGCTGGTATTTTTAACACTATGAGTTTCATCTAAAATGGTGGGCAAATTTGTACCTGCATGACTGACGATTAGAGCTTTGGAATTCTCATTCAGGGTGAGGGATATTCCCAATTTTTCATAGACTGCTAATCTTCTTTGCAATCTTTCATATTCCTCCAAAAATTCTTGGGATGCAAAACTTTCTTCACACTTTTTAGCCTTGGGTAAACTTGGGTAACCATGTTTACGTCATTTTTAGAAAAAAAGGGCGGCAGCAGAGTGGGTAAAGCTCCAGTGGGTTGGTAATCCGCTATATGCGTGACATGAGGCAAATTATTTTGTGGTGCAGAACAATAGGCAGAGTTGTAATAAGTATTGTGCACTTCTGGCTTAAAACTCATGTAGGCATTATTTTGACGATAATCATAAGGTTAAAAATGATTATTGGAATGCTGCCTTTGAAAATTTTGACAGTAATTTTGTGCATAATCATTATAGTTTTGTCAAAAAATTAAATGTGAGCATCTTGAATCAAAACGTGCATCTGAATTTGGCAATATAGGTTGGCAATTTTGGCTTTCGTCGCAATATCTAGACTGAGATGGCTGACAATTATGATAATTTGGGCGCAACATAGAACAATTGCAATTATCCCATGAGCATGACTGGCTACGAGGATGCACAGCCAAATCATTTTTTGACTGTAGCGCATTTTTGTCTGATTTGCACTGCTCCAGCCATTCATAACATTCTTCTTGCATATGACCAGTGTGCTTACAATACGTGCAAAATTTTTGCAATGTAATCTCCTTACTTTTGGGACGTTTTGAGTGACTATATATTTTAGTGCGTGAGTGATCAGAATCAACATTACTCACAAAATGCACAAATATCTTAGGCAACACACCATCAGTAGGAGTGGCAATTGCCAACATGTAGGGCGCTTGCGCTTTTTCCGCTGCAAGCTGATGATTAGCATACTCTGCAAGTTTGCATTGTGCAAAAACTCATGCAAAAGGGCTTCAGGCGCTCACTGATACGCTGGAATTCAAATTTCAGGTAATTAACGCCGCTTCAGTTGATGCCTGAGCATTGAATTAAATTGTGTCAAATCAACCTTACTTTGTGGTTGTGCGCGCCTTCATTCTTGATGAATCGCAAGAGAATATGCTTGCACAGATTTATTAGGCTGTTGCTTTAGGTCAAGAAAGCAATCATATAAAGTATTGTGATCAAGTGGGCAAAATTTTATGATCATGCATACTTAGTTTTTGTATATGATAAGCTCAATGCATAATTGTCAAAAAATGATGACTAAAATTCAGCTCTATAAGCTTTATTAATTTGATACACCTTTGCCAAACATTCAAATTCAGTAAAAAATTAACGCATATCCGTTTTTGCCTTGAAACGATTTTCTACTAGTAGCTGCAATGTGCATTTGCTGCAAAAACGGAGCACTATAATGGCATCTGCAAAAGATGACACCTCATTTAAGGATGAAGATGAATCTGAGTTATGGTGAGTGCAATGTGAGCTGCAATGATGACGCAAGCAACGCAAATGTTCACGCTCTGAATTATTAGTGTCCTCATCCAAAAACGCAATGCAACATTGACTCAGTGGTTTGGAGTTTATATTATTGTTTATAGGCATTGACTCACTGTTAGGGTTTAATAAATTACCTTCTACTGACAAATTATCATTCATCTGATGTGAAGCATGCTGCAAGGGTGCACAATCCACATTAGAAGGAAATATTGAAAGGGTGGTGGCTTCATAGATGATTGATTGAGCCATATCATTTGCAGAATTAGGAACAAACTCAGCTGCTAACTGATTAATGGGCCGCAGAAAAAATGTGATGAATTAGTTACAAAGTCAGAAGTTTGCTGATTTGACATCCGCTGCAAAATATGAACAGAGCTAGGTAAAAAATATGCAGAAATGGGTTTTTGCGCATGCTGCTTGAAAATGCGCTAGGACATTGGCACAAAATCAACAGGTGGATGCTCACTAATTTGTAATATAGGCACAAGTCTTTTTAGACGCAAGTTCGACTTTAGGCTTAGGATTAGTATTCTGGGGCCAAATGATGTTTTATATGATAAGAGAAGGATAGGTATAATAAATATACAGGATAGCTCATGCTTCATACCTCTTTGGGTATGTACGTGACTTGTTAGTGTGACCACTCAGCACCACACCTATGCGTGGAGGGTTTGGGGAGTATGCAACGCCCCTCCCCAAGAAACCAAAATACTCCCCAGAAATAAAAATGCCCCCAGAATTCAATTTTTGAAAATTTTTTCCGTTTTTTCGCAATTTTTTGATGCCAATGGATAGTACTCAATGAGAAATGAGAAAAAATGGTGTTTTTGTCGCCATACTACCATCTTTTGACCTTCTAAAAAACTTGCACCCTCCCCCAGAATTTTCTTGCTGCCCATGTATGCTCAGCACTGAGTGGCTAAGTTGCCATGGCGCTTCTTACTATAAGTGTAACAGTCTGATAGCAAATATTTGCCTCTTATAGGCTAGAGCGCCAATTACATATCTTGGCAAATAATTGACCAAAATTGATGCGGTCAACAACTTTCCGTTTTGTAATGCAAAATGCATGTAGGTACACCATCTCTACAGTACATATTGTTGACTAGAATGGCGATTATTATATTGTGTTAAAACCCAACAATATGATTAGCAACTTGGCGCAATATAATACAAAAAAATGCGGTCTCTCCCGCCGTCCAACTAGATTCACTCATTCCGCTCTATGCCAAATTACCAACTAAGCAAAATCAATCCAAAGAGCAAAGAACAATTAACAATGCACCAAAATATTTACATAGAAGTTCCAGAAGGTCCAAAATGATGCTTTTCCAAAAAGCATCCAAATTATAAACCAAAATGAACATTAGGCTAGATAATTCACCTGAAATAACTAATAAATAGACAAATGCCTACTGAGTGTACGTAATGACAAGATTAACATAAAAATCAGGGATTTAGAAGAAGAATTAGTGTATCTTTGAGTAAATTTCACTAAATTCTGTTCTTGTTACACTCCTTATGCCTAAAAGGAGACCCCCAGTTTTACAAGAACTATGCAATCTTATGATCTTGTCCCTTTGCCTCACGTATCAACCTTCACTCAAAACAACAATGCTTGTGCAATTGTCATTCAGATCCATGTGCATTGCTTCTGCCAGGCTCTTTGCCGGTCGGCCAAGCTCTGTTTGTGCTTTGGTCAGAAGCTTGTTGTGTCGTCCTAACAAATGGGAGTTGACTTTCATATCCATTCTCCAACAAAGCAGCTCCTTCATCACCTCAACATGTTTTCCACACAACCTTTGTTTAGAATCAGCCAAGCGGCCCAAGTACTCATTGCAGAAATAATTCTACGGCAAGTTGTAGTCATATGCCTTCCTCTATGGTTTCCTGAAGTCAAAGACATCCCTTTTCTTGTGTTGGTCCAGCTTTAAAGGCAAAGACTCAAGACGCCTAGCCGCTACAACCACAAAATTGTAACAAGCAGCACAAACACATGCAGGAGAAGTCTCCCAAACCACGATTAAACCAAGATACATTCTTAGTGTAGCCACTGTGGTTCCAACTGTACAAACACCTAAGTGACTCCACAGCAACTCAATGTCACGGAAGTGTGAATTCTTCAAATTTTTTTACATAATGCTAGATTGTTTTTATAATTCCTAGCATTGTAGTGAGTTAATAGCATACTGTAGCTCAAAGTTTTGCTGTCTAATTTTAGTCTAAACTTTTGGTCAAGTATTTACTTTTCATATGCTTAAGAATTCAGTTTGCTTTTATTGCGCTGTCTTGTGCCAGTTCTCTGAATTCAAAATTGTGACACTAAATCAATTGCCATCCTGACCTAAAGTTTTCTCAATGACGCAAAACATTAGTCAAAATTAAACCAAAACTGATTCTCATAACTTGCTACCCATATCTTTAATATAATAAGTTTAGCCAAAGAAAGCAAGAATGCAAAACCTTAACCAAGAAGCCTTTGATTTTCTAAAATCATTGTTAGTTTTTCCTTTAAGAACCTTAACAAAGGTCAAACTTAAAGCAACAATCTTCACTATTCAAGGCAGACAGATATTAATCTTCTCAAACCTAGAGACAACATTTGTCAATCCCACCTCAGAGCAAAGTGAGCATAAAGCTACCATAAACCTTCCGTATACATTTGCTATCCTCAAATAATAAAGCATGATATAACATATAGAATTCAAAGTATCCATATATTGAAATAAAACTTCATAATGAAACTTGAATGATAAGCCTGACCAATCACAAATTAGAATAGAAACCCTCCCACGAATTGAGGATATAAAAAGATAATGAAAGGTATAGAATTGATCCACTCTCCTTCATGAAATTGTTTGGATCGGTTTTTCTTCAGTTTTGAAATTCTGTCAAATGTATTTATTTTCTCGTTTGTGCTAGATCAATGTGATTTGTCATCCAAGAGTAAAGTGCTCTACTATTTTTTTGAAAGCGCTTGAATGTGTTATGTCATCTCCATCATTTTCTTGATTGAGGTACATGTGTTTTATTGCGCTAGCTATCAGTTTGTGTTTTTTTAAATGATAAAATCTACCAAAAATCTTTCACAAACAATCTACCAAAACACAAAAGGCTAGCGGGAGGTGACAGTTTTGGCGAGACTGGCAGGACTCTCACTAGCTCTTTTCTGATATTTTTGGGAAAAAATTCCTGAAAGACAGAATTTATTTTGCCTTTTCCGGTTTTCAAGATACAGTGGCATTTTTTTCTTTTAAAACTCTCTGAGTTGAAGTTTTCCGTATTTTGCTTCAACCTGTACCACCTTTATTTTCTTATTGTTTAGAAATACTTGCAGTGCTTCCAATGATTTATTTCTTGTGCATGCATTGTTTTCCTTGTTGCTGCATTATATATTGAACGTGTTAGCCCTAATCTATCAAGCTGATAAAGCACAAATAGATATAAGATAAAAGGCAGACTTATATTAAAGTCGTGATAAAGCAGTTGGAAAAACTATCAATTAAAGTGTGTATAAGCTATGCAAGAAAAAGTGTAGATAAGACACAATTTAAATTAGTAGTCTGATAAAGAAATATTATTTAATTTCCTGGAGATCATGTATTTCTCTTTGGTGAAGTGGGTACCCACATATTTCATTAGTAAATGGTGATCAATGTTTATTAACAGCCTGAATATTGAAGAACATTTGTGATAGATGACTCCTTAATAATTTATTTTTATTGAGAGAAAGTCATTTGCCAAAAAAGTTAGGAAAAGAGTTGAAAAAGTCAATTCGATTGGAAGCACCAAAAAGGTAGCTTATTATTTTATTAAAGATGTGAACTTATTTTTTTTAAAGATATAAAAAGAGAGAAAATAGATTCCGGAAAGGATCAGGTAGTGTTGGACCAGGACCAATCCGAAACAACCCAAGAAACGATTTTAGAAAAAACTGACAAAAGATCTCATGAAGAAGAGGAAACAACTGATTTAGAGCATACTTTAGAATTACATCATGCATTTTCAAACTGTCTTTTTGAAATTACAATTACTCCCAGGAGAAGCACAAGTCCTTTGAAAGAGTAGGACCATCCCATTCAACCCCATTATCTGTTGATACCCCCTTTATATCTACAGATATCCCTTCTGTAATAAAAGAAACCATATTTTCCAAAAAAGATTTCAAAGAAGGATTTAGAGAGTTTTAAACTAGAGCATCTGATAAATAATTACGAGAAAGATGTCAAAAAATCCTGATGAGTAGTAAGAAGCTTTAAAGAGAGCTTTTGATTTTTCTGGTGCCCCAATTCTAAAGGACTTAAAAGTTTGAAAAGCACAATTGATAATTTTGGAGGCCAAGGAAATCAGGGATTTGGTAAGATAAATTTTTCCCAAGATACTCGACCCAGTTCTGGAGATCCATTGCTTTGTCTTAGTACTATGATAAATTATAAACCACCACAAGCGTTTTTGAGTGCTTTTGGTGAATCATTTGAGGAATGGTTCAAAAAATTTATTTGTTACATGACTTTACAAGGAATTCCTGGAGCGGACACTCCATATAAAATTGCTTATTTAAAATCTAATTTGAAAGGCCCTGCATTAGTAGCATTTAATGAAGCAAGCAAAATAACAGAAGGAGCTACTTATGATGATATAATATGCAAGCTAAAAGATGTGTTTCCAGAAAATAGAGATTAGGATGTATATCAGCAAATAATATATGATGCAAAACAGAGGAGAAATGAAAGTATTTTGGAGTTTTTGGATTGTTTACGCCATTTAGGAAAACAGGCTTATCCAGATATATCTCAGAAAAATCAAGAAGCTTTTATTAAACCGATTTTCATTAAAGGCATGCTTTTGGAAATTTATGAAGGTTTAAAGTATACTGAATATAAGAATTTATCTTGAAGCTATTGAGAAAGCTTGTTTTGTAGAACAACAAGTATCAAGAGAGACTATGCAAGAATCTTCTAATACTCCTACTAAAACTTTGGAATATAATTTATCAGTTTTGCCTTTACAGCCGAAGATGAATAAACTAAAGCCGGATAATAGATCAAACCCGGAAATGGTCAAAAAATTAGACAAAATAAAAGCGGTTGTCGATAAATTAACAACAAATGTGCCACAATGCAAGATTTGTAACAAACAAAATCATTGGACGGAAGACTGTTTTTTCCATCCTCGTCAACAAAGTAGACCCCCACAAGAGGTTATTTGTTGTTCCCTATGCAGACAATATGGACACATGGCCATAAATTGTCAGAATCGCCATACTCGCGGTAATTATAATTTCAATTATCAAAATTCAACATTGAATAGATTTTGTGAGAATTATTCCCCAGGCCCTCAAAATTCCCAAAAGAATTTGCAAGGAACAAGTCCGAAAAATTCTCCAAATACTAGAAATAATTTTTCGAATTCTAGTAATCCAGCTTTTGATAGAAAAATCGGAAAACGTGTTACTTTCCCAGAAAATTCTCGCTATTCCCAGGGACAAGTTAATAGTAATCAGAGTCTGCATGATTGTCAAAATATGAAGTTTTCGGAATTTTTTGAGAATCCACCTCGATCAAATAGGATAATGAATGAAATAGATAGGTATGATGACGTATATGAATGTGATGATGATAATGATAATAACGAGCATATAAATATTAATACAGAAAATACAACTATAAATGAATATTTTAATTACATTGATATAGAAGATGACGTTCTATTTGATAAATTATTAAAAAATAAGCAGGAAACTTTTGAATTACCAAATGATTCAAATGGAGTGAAATCAAAAATTTCAAGAATTTTGTGGCCCAATTACTACTAATTTTGAAGATTTCATTGTCTCATTCAAAATCATTAGATTCCATTGAAATTAATATCCCATATTCCGATGAAAACCAATTTTTCAGACAATATGAATGTTGAAGACAACATCCCATTAATTGGTTTCGTACCAGGTTTGTTCGGGCGGTTTTCTGCTTACGAGAAACCAGACGTTTCAAAAGAAACATCTTTTGAGGAAAAACTGCCTAAAAAACGAGGAGTTGCAGAGTTTCGATGAGTTAAATAAACTTTTAGACAAAACATTATGTCGTCAAATCACTGAGGAAGACATAATTTGGTACGAAAAGAAAAAAGAGGAAGAGGAACTCGCCAAAATATTCGAGGATTTAGAATTGAGAGATTCGTTTTTATCAGGCATGAAATGCCCAATGCCGCCAGCCCCATCTCCACTTATTTGCTGTACCTGTTGTCTTATTCACAGCCCAACCACACCTACTGCCGCCAAAACATATGAATGTCAAAACCACTAAGGTCAGTAGAAGAGAAGATCAGGCTACCCATGAGCTCCAAGGTGAACCAAGTATCATCCGCAAACCACCGGGACGTTGGAGAAATTTTGATGAACGCATCAAAGATATTTGTAAGTATTTTCCTCTTCGAAAATAAGCATCTAAAGATGTTCCCTCCACTGGAATTCTGTTTTCTGAATCATTTTGGAAATAACAAAAATCTATACATAGAGGAGAGAAATAAGTCTGAGGACATAACAACTTTTAAAGAGTCGAATATGGATGAAAAAGGAAAAAGACTTGTCTTTCATAAATCCAGAAATAATACTTTAAAAATTAAATCCCAGATTATGTTGGAAAATTCCTTGAAATACCCAACTGTGATCCTAAATTTCTTCATATCATTAATATTACGTTTTACCATACTTATTGACGTAATTATGACAAATTTTCCAAAAAACGTTTTCTCTGAAAATACGTTTATTTACTTGCAGTTGGCGAAGACGCCAAAGATGAAGATGAAACAGAGCATTGAGAACGGTTCTGAATGGATCAAAAAAGAAATGCCAATGACATCAAATAATAATAATTATAAAATTTATTTAAATAATTTTCAAATTAGAGTGCCATTATTATTAATGCCAACGAATATGAATATCAAATTTATTGCAAATTTTCACATTAAGTGTGTGGTCATTGACATTATTATTTTTCAGTTTGCCAGTAATAAGAGGCGAACTTATTGAGTTTCAACAGTGTAAAACAGGAAGGAGTGGACAAGCAGTTAATCTCCCAAGATCTGTCACTTGTGATATACCCATCCAAAATTTGGAAAACCCGAAAAATATTAATATTACTATTTTCACGCCCAGAATAGAACCGAAAATCGAAAAAGCCATAAGATGTAGTCTTACTTCCCAAATCATTTGTACTAATATGGGATTTTTTGGAAGTAAAGGTATAGTATCGGATAAAACTACCCAAATAAAAGTTTTACCGGAGATTTGTAGAAAATCCTACAATTTGAAACAATATGAGGGACGAAAATTGGTAAAAACTCAATTTGGATTCTGGACCACTAATTTATCCCTTGAATTAGGTTTCCACTGGTGCTGTAAGGATATTTGTCATTCTGTGTCGAATTTTATAGTCGTAGAAGGCCAGGTTGCTAGTTGGGACGGGGATACCGTGACTAGTGATTTAGGAGACGTAAGTCCATGTCGCCCTATTAGTGGAAAATGTACGACCTACCAGAGCATAATTTTATGGATACAGCACTAATTTCAAAGAAGTGTGTCCATTTGTTACGAAAGGAATATATCCCGCGCTCATAAGTACCCCTTACATAGTTGTTGATGATCTGCAAGCAGCTTTTGTTATGCAACAACGTTTTAGCAAATGCCTTGAAATTAAAAATGCATTTTTGTCAGAACAAGGAATCGTTATTCAAATTCATGGACCTTATCCAAAATTTGATTTGAAGCAGAATGATAGCAAAAAGTTAGCTATTCCAGACTATGACCCTATAAATTTAAAATTAAATTATTTGGAACTCCGTTTGCTTAAAAATGAAATGGAAAATTTATCGCCGAATTTGGCTAGAACTTTGTCAGCAACTTCAACGTCATTTAGGTGTTATTTGGCAACTTTTATATATTGACGCCACAATAGGCGCTCGAGTTTTTTTTTCAGCGAATCAATATAGTTGCGGATTTCACTGGAGAAGCGTTAACGATTTGGGAATGTAAAAAAGTTAATGTTACAAAAATTTATACAGACTATAAAGTAAATCAGACTTGTTACAAGCACTTGCCAGTGTTATTTGAAGAGAAGATTTGGTTTGTTCTTCCATCTAGTAACAATTTAGTCCATTTTTCTGAAACTATAGATTGCCTACATAAAAAGGTTGAAATATTTAATTATGGTAAATTTTGGGTTACAAATTTCGGAGTCACTCATGTTGTTGACGTACCCTTTGATACTAAATTGGAAACAAAACACTTCTTTCTTTCAATTTAATACCCCAGCTGTTTTCCATGACCAGATGATTGCAGGTCAGCCTAATTTAGGACTATTCAAAAATTATCTATACAAAACGGAACATATTGAAAAGACTTTGAATGAAACTTATTGACTATACCTCGCATATGTCTTTGGAACCCAATGCTATATACGAAACATTAGCAGGCACTGGAAATGGAATCAAAAATATTCTAGAAGGAACCGGAACAGCCCTAGGAAATTTTGTAGTCAAATCTCAGAATAGTTTTACTGCTAATTTGAATTCTCTGTTGAAAGGCCCTTTCCAACTTATATTCAATTTATTACTGATAGCCCTTTTTATATTAATTTTTGGATATTTTGCTTATTTATATATTACACAAAAATATTATATTAATCACAATTTGCAACTTCCAACTACCTCACAAAATATTAATCCAAGAAAATCTCAAAATAGTCTATTTCAATTTTTGAAACCCAAAAAGCCAAAAAGTCTAAATTCTAAATTAATCCCCAATCCAAAGAACACTGTAAAGTGGATAAAGACGAGTAATAATGAAGGTTTAGATCAATCACACATAATTATCACAGTAATTCAAAATACACGTAAGAAAACACTGCATATTTACATCATAATTGATAATCAGATTGAGGTATTAGCTTTGATTGATACCGGCGCAGTTTATTCCCTATTAGATCTTGCAGTCTCTAATTCAGTCAAACCTAAGCTTAAGATTCGAGAAACTTCAGTGTGTCTCATAGCTGTGAATGGACAAATTATTCCAATCCTTGGTTCGGCTATGATAACAGTCAAATGTCAAGTCATTGTCAAAAAAATAGTAGTCTACATTCAAGAAAATTGTTCTGCACAATTAGTCCTAGGTTCGAATCTTTTAACTCGTTTCAATGACATACACTTAAATTGGCAAAATTTTACGGTAAAATTCAAAGAGAAGCTTATTCATTGCCTTGGAATGACCCTTAAACCAGCAGAAATGCGCAACTCCGCAATTCTAGCTAAGAATGTACTTATCCCCGTGCGCAGTATGATATTAGTAAAAGCAAACACATCAGTTCTTTACCCTGACAATGGAACAGTAGTTTTTAAGCCTAAGAACATTAATAGTAAGGACACAGTATATCTGGCAAATTTGATATTTATTACCAGAGACCAAAATATTCCGATCCAAGTCTTAAACCCTAATAAATACAAAGTAAAAATGTATGAAGGTACACAATTAGGTACAGTGAGTATGCATTTTGAAAGTACAGCTGACGCCCTAAGAACTGACACACAGCTATTAAAAACAGAACCAAAAAATCTGGAATGGATCAAAGAAAATACCGACATAGCTTTTTCATTGAATGCCGGGCAAAAAGAGCAATTAATTTCTCTTTTAGCTTGTTACCCAAATCTATATGCGAAAGATGAAATGGATAGTGATAAAACTACATTGGTCGAGCATGAAATCGACACAGGAGATAGTAAGCCTATTAGAAAATATCCTTTTTGAACATCAATGAAAGAAAAAGAAATTATAATCAATGAAGTCAGAGACTTAGAAAAAAAGAGATAATTAGACTAAGTATTTCTCCTTGGTCTACTAACGTAGCTTTAGTACAGAAAAAGCAAGGAAAGCATAGAATGTGTATTGATTTCCGAGGTCTGAACACCATCACAAAGAGAAATGTTTACCCCTTACCAAGAATTGATGATATTTTAGATACTTTAAATGGAATGAAATATTTTTCAACTCTAGACCAGGCTAATGCGTATTACAGCATTCCAATTAAAGAATCTGATTAAAAAAACTGCTTTCATGTCACTCATAGGTCTTTATGAATTCAATTATCTTCCATTTGGTCTCTGTAATGCACAGCTTCTTTCTCCTGTCTCATGGATATTGTGTTATCAGCATACGTGGGCAGCAAGAAAATTCTAGGGGGGGGTGCAAGATTTTTTGAAGGTCGAAAAATAGCCTTAGAAATGGTGGTATGGCGATAAAAAACACCATTTTTTGACGTTTCTCATCAAGCACTATCCATTGGCATCAAAAAATTGCAGAAAAAAACCGAAAAAATTTTCAAAAATTGAATTCTGGGGGGGGGGTATTTTGATTTCTGGGGGGGGTATTTTGGTTTCTGGGGGTGCATACCCCCCCCCAAACCCCCCACGCCCAGATGTGGTTATCAGGCTTGCAATGGTAAATATGTCTAGTTTATCTAGATGATATTTTAATCTTTGCAAAGGATTTTGCCCAAATGTTAGAAAGACTTGAAATTCTTTTCAACAAACTGAATAATGGATGCATGAGATTACATCTTTCTAAGTGCAAATTTGGTTACAAGGAAGCAAATTACTTAGAATACAGAATCTCAGCTCAGGGAATACTTCCTGATGAAAAGAAAATTGAAGCAATTAGAGAAATGCCGATGACCTAAAAATGTGAAAGATATTAAATCTTTTAATGGCTTGATTTCTTATTATCAGAAGTTTATTCAGAACTGTTCAAAAATTGCAGAACCTTTGAATAAGCAATTAAGAAAACTGTCTAAATTCATTTGGGAAGAAGAACAGGAGCAAGCTTTCCAATTACTAAAAGAAAAATTGATGAATCCCCCAATTTTGAGTCAACCTGATTTTCAGAAACCTTTTATCCTTCAAATGGATGCCTCTTATCAGGGGATAGGAGCGATTCTTTCCCAAATAAGAGAAGATGGAAAAGAACATCCAATAGCATATGCTAGATGTTCTTTGAGACCGGCTGAAAAGAATTATCTGGTTACAGAATTTGAAACTTTAGCAGTAGTTGAATTTGTTAAGTATTTTTGCCCTTACGTGTACCAACAAGAAGTAATGGTAGAAACTGATCACACTGCAGTAAAGTCAATTTTAGAAAAAGAAAATCCTTCTTCTAGAATTGCTAGATGGGGATTAGCGCTCACTGGAATTAAATTTTAGTTCAGCCTAGGAAAGGAATTAGAAATCAGAATGCTGATACTCTTTCCCATCTCCCTAATTCTAATAAAACGTGTTCTTTTGATATTGATGAAAATGAATTGATTGAAGAAAATTGGAAATGTAATCCAATCCAAGAGAATCTAGTGTGCCCTATTTCCGAAAGTCACAATCAAACTTTCTTAGACATAAGTGTCTTACAAAATGAAGATGATGAATTATCTCGGATTAAAGAGAGTGCCTTAGAAAAGAATGGAAAATATTTGTTAGATAATGATGTGCTTTGCAAAATTGATGGAAATGATCGAAAGTTGCTAATGATTCCTAAAAGTTTACAATCTTTGATCATTTTTACTCATCATGATGGCAAATTTGCAGGTCATTTTGGACCTTGAAATGACAATCCAACTTATTAGTGAAAAATATTATTGGAATAATATGAATAAAGACGTGAATATTTATTGCAGTATATGTGATAGTTGTCAGAGAAATAAAGTAATTCAGAAAAAAATAGTAGCAAAACTGAAACCAATTGCATGCACTGGACCATTTGAGAGAATTGCAGTTGATTGTATGGCTTCCATAATCATGACTGAAAATGGAAATAGGGTTTGTAGTAGTATTTATAGATTACTTCACAAAATACATTAAAGCTTTTGCAACTAATAATATAAGAGCTCAAACAATTGCAGAATTATTTGTGACGCAAGTAATTTGTCATCATGGAGCACTTATAATTTTACAATCGGATCATGGTAGTGATTTTACTTCACAGTTAATGAAAGAAGTGACCAAAATATTTAATACTCAGAATATTTATACAACCGCTTGATCACCCAATCGCGAATGGAGAAGTTGAACGCGCGAATCAAACTTTAAGTACAAGAATGCACATTTATTCTGAAGCAAACCCGTTTAATTGGGACAAACATGTTCCGTACGCCGTTTTTGCACATAACATCCATAGAAATGAAACTACTCAATGTACACCTTATTAATTAATGTTTGGTAGGACACTTAGACTCGCAATTGATTCTGCTTTATCCTATAAAATACCATTTTACTTTATTGATATGGAGACTTATGATCAAGAAATGAAATGTCATTTCTCTGAAGCTTTGAACCAAATTCAAAAGCAAATAGAACTTTCACAGGAAAAATATCGAAAATTTTATGACATAGGGGCCTCTGAAACTGATTTTCAAATAGGAAATCTAGTTTTATTAGAAAATGAAACTGTTTAAAAAGTGGATTTCGAAAAAGTTACAACCCATTTATATTGGCCCTTTCAAAATTCGACAAGTGAATTATCCAAGTCTTGTATTGGATATGGGAGAAGGTTCAATTCAGACTGTGCATGTAAATTGCACAAAAAATATAAAAAATTGTAATGAATTGGAAGGAATCAAAGGATGAAACAACAAGTGAATTGGAGAAAAAGAAAGAAGAGATAAGGACTGATAAAAATGATAGTGGAAAGAAGAAAACCAAAGAAGCACCACAGCATACTTACAATTTACATTGATGCGCAAACAAACTTATTTCAAACGAGGACGTTTGAATTATGGAAGAAAGGGCGTTTCACAGAAGTGTGAATTTTTTAAATTTTTTCACATAGTGCTTGATTGTTTTTTATTATTCCTAGCATCGCAGCAAGTTAATAGCATACTGTAGCTCAAAGTTTTGCTGTGTTTCATTTCAGTCTAAACTTTTGGTCAGGTATTTACTTTTCAAACGCTTAAGAATTTGGTTTGCTTTTATTGCGCCGTCTTGTGTCAGTTTTCTAAATTCGAAATTGTGACACTCAATTAATTGCCATCCTGACCTGAAGTTTCCCCAATGACACAAAACATTAGTCAAAACGAAACCAAAACTGATTCTTGTAACTTAGCTACCCTTATCTTTCATATAATATGCTTGGCAAAAAGAAAGCAAGAATGCAAAACCTTAACCAAGAAGCCTTTGATTTTCCGAAATCAGTGTTAGTTTTTCCTTTAAAACCCTGAACAAAGGCCAAACTTAAAGCAACAATTTTAACTATTCAATGCAAACAAATATTAATCTTCTCAAACCTAGAGACAACATTTGTCAATCCCACCTCTAAGCAAAGTGAGCATAAAGTTACTGTAAACCTACCATATACTTTTCCTAACCTCAAATAATAAAGCATGATATAACATATAGAATTCAAAGTATCCTTATATCAAAATAAAACTCCATAATGAAATTTGAATGATAAGCCTGACCAATCAGAAGTTAGAATAAAAACCCTCCCACCAATTGAGGATATAAAAAGATAATGAACAGTATAGAATTGTCCACACTCATTTATGAAATTGTTTGGATCGGTTTTTCTTCAGTTTTGAAATTCTCTTGAACGTATTTAATTTCTTGTTTGTGCAAGATCAACATGATTTGTCATCCGAGAGTAAAGCGCTACAACTCGTTTTTTTGAAAGCGCTTGAATCTGTTCATCATCTCCATCATTTTCTTGATCAAGGTACATTTGTTCTATTGTGCTAGCTATTAGTTTGTGTGTTTTTTAAATAATAAAATCCACCAAAATCTTTCACAAACAATTTACCAAAACACAAAAAGCTAGCGGGAGGTGACACCGACATCCAAGGATGCAAGTGCATCCCTTGATGCATATGCGACCATTGATGATGTAAAATTCCGGATGTCCTCATTCCAATAGAACCCAAATCCTCGCTCTTCTTTGCACAACTCAAGACCAAACCTATGTGTTACAAACAAAGTCAATGTTGCTCTCTTTGACAACCGAGCATCCAGCAAGTCCCTGATGTGATCCTGGCATTCCAGCTGTCAATATTGCTTCAACAAGTTGTATATACCCCCACCATTGATTCTTGACCCACCAAAAGTGTTGCCAATGGCACAAACATCCTGATCAAAGTTCTGCCCAAAATGGTTAATTGCCTCATTGTTAAACAATTAGGCAAACAATTCCAATGTTACACCTTAGAGTAGTCCGGCCGGACACTTTAAGGTACCTTAAAGTGTCCAGGTTTACCTAATGTGTCCGGGCCACAAAAACGTGCTTAAAAGCTAGAAAACATGTATTTTAATATTGGGCTAGAGTGGGCATCATACATAGACATAAAAGGATAGGGTTTGAACCCCCAAAATCCAAAGTCTCTCTCAAAATTGGTAGATCTGTAGAATTTAATGATTTAGTGTTTTTTGCAGATATGCTCCATCTGACTGTCATAATTTGGCCCACTGCCCATGTAAAGTAGCACACATTTAACTGCCTAAAGTGTTGGGTTGGGTTTGCCAACCATTAAGGGAGTGCGCAAACTTCAATTTTTATTCAAAAATAAAAGAATGCACCAGTGGCTGGAAATTGCAACTTTTTGCACAAAATCAGGGATAGCTGAATGAACAATTTATGTTTCTTTATATTTATATTTTTATATTCATGACTTTGATTATGGGAATCTCCACCCCCTTGTTACACGTATGAATGGTAGCATGGTGGGTAATATATAAAATAAAGTATCAGCATGTCTTTGTAGAATCCATGAGTGAATGGAACCGTGTGCTGTTTACTTGCCTTTTCATATTAAAACAAAAGACTGATTAGTTTATATTTGGCTCAATCATAGTATTATGCTACTCGATTTGAATACTGTTTGCTGCATTGTTTTACCAATTTTTTTGTGAACACTGTAGCATCATAAGTAATCAATTATTAATGCAATAAAACTACAAACAGTAACATCATCCACTGCATAAATTTTATTCTTTGTAATGTATTGGCTTGCTTGTATTTATGTACCTCAATACATTGTACAAGGTATGCATATGTACATGCACATGCATACTCACTTAATTGTACAGCGAGTGATATGCATGGGCGTATATGCGTACATATACTCAGTGTAACCCGGATCACTTTAAGGCAGAGCCGGACACTTTAGGGTGCCTCAAAGTGTCTGGTCGGACACTTTAAGATACCTTAAAGTGTCCAGCTGGACACTTTAAGGTATGTACACTTTAAGGTGTGACACCGGCACATTTCAAATTCAGACAGATCAGAAATGTAGACAGTTTCATAGATCTTGGCAATCTAGGGAATTTGAGTCAAGCCGCCCTTTTTGTTCTGGCTAATCTTGGGTGCAACAAACTTCCTTTGAGTGGAAGGCCAACGCTCATATGGCTCACTCCCATTTACGAACTCTGCATCAAGCCCAATAACCACTGGCACCTTATCCGCCCAGGGTTTCCTCAATTCTGCCACTGCCTTATCACAATCGGCCATTGACTGGACCTTTAAGACATTTCAAACCTGAAGTGGCTGGCGACCATATGTGGGCAGCAAGAAAATTCTGGGGGGGAATTGCGAAAAAACAAAAAAAAATTTCAAAAATTGAATTCTGGGGGGGTATTTTGATTTCTGGGGGATGATTTCTGTGAGGCGCATATCCCCAAACCCCCACACCCAGGTGTGCTGGCGAACAAGTGCATGTGGCCACACCAAATGCAAATACTCGAATTTTGAGGCATCAACCTCAGAAATACCCTCACTCACATTCTTTGGCCAACCAAAAACTGTGCCGCTAAGTGAGATGCTCATAATAATAGATTAGCTCAAAAAGAAAAATCATTCTTCAACGTTTTAATTCTCTCTAAACAAATAAGGCTCCAAGAGTAAGGAATGTGATGAGTAAAAACAAAAAAATTCAATAGAAGTAAACTCAAATTTTGATTAGTCACATACACACCTGGGCATGAGGGGTTTGGGGGTATGCACCATCCCCCCTCTCCCAGGAAACCAAAATACCCCTCCTCGCAGAAATCAAAATATCCCTCCAGAATTCAGTTTTTAAAATTTTTTTCGTTTTTTCCACAATTTTTTGATGCCAATGGATAGTGCTTGATGAGAAACGTCGGAAAATGGTGCTTTTTCCACCATATCACCATTTTTAAGGCCATTTTTTGACCTTTGAAAAATCTTGCACCCACCTTCAGAATTTTCTTGCTGCCTATGTATGGTTACATAGCATTGTTTCAAGCTTCAGAAAGTACTAAAGTATTAGATGCAAAGAAGTCTTTACGTGCTAACTCGCGTGCTTTGGAAAATCCTTTCAATGTGATTATTAACAAACAAGTGAGTACTTGTTTAAAACGGAATCACTTTTTCTGAATCACAAAATCAAAAACATTTCTCTAAAACGTAGAAACGCAATGGAATTTTCTCAAAATCTTTAGGTTAAATTTTGCTGGAATGTCCATTAAATTAATCACTGGCTGGCCAAAATGGATCGCCTTTTATCTTTGCAAAAACTACATCACCAATTTTGAAATTCTGCCGCAATTTTAAGTTTTTAAAATTTCCAGCTTTTTTCAACCAATTTACATGCACTAACTTTGAGAAGCGTTTGTCTGCAATCAAAGTTATTTTTATATTCAAATCCAGAAATTTTTTTGCTTGTTTTAAATAGTCCATCCCATTTTAAAGCTGATTTTGGGGAAACCCCCTCACTTAAATTGGCTTTACGCAAGCAAATAAACAATATCATCAAGATTGAAATCGATTTTTCTTGGTTTTTTATCATATTCTTCTTTTTGGTGTCTTTGTGCCTTTTTGATAAATTTTTGAGCTTGTTCTCGCATTTCATACAAAGTGTTTTTCAGAAAATCCAAAAAAATTTTTCTCTGAACATACAGAACCTTGATCTGGCGATATTTGCACTTCTAATGGATATCTAGGCTCTCTACCACACCTGGGCGTGGGGGTTTAGGGGGTATGCAGTATGCACCCCCAGAAACCAAAATACCCCCAAGAATCAAAATACCCCCCCAGAATTCAATTTTTGAAAATTTTTTTCGTTTTTTTCGCAATTTTTTGATGCCAATAGATAGTGCTTGATGAGAAACGTCGAAAAATGATGTTTTTATCGTCATACTACCATTTTTAGGGCCATTTTTGACCTTCAAAAAAATGTTCCACCCCCCCAGAATTTTCTTGCTGCCCACGTATGCTCTCTACCATACATAAGCATGAATGTTGAGATGTCCATTGACTCTTGGCAGCAAGCACAATATGCAAAAAGGACAAAAGGCACATTTAAATCCCACAAAGCTGGTTGTTGAAAGACAAGAGGATATAAAGCTGATGCTAAAGATTAAACCTTTCTACTAAGTCATCATTTTGACGATGATAAGTAGAAGTAATAATTTTCGTACATTCGAAATTTTGCAAATTTCTTCCAACATATTTGACAAAAAATTATCACCTTTGTCCAGCAAAAGCTGTCTAGGTGTACCATGTCAACAAACAATTTCTCATACAAAAATTTTAGCGATTGTTGAAGCTTTCAAGTCAGGGATTAGAAAAGCTGCTGCCCACTTAGTTAAATAATCAGGGAAGACTACTACGTAGCAATTTCCATTTGAAGCAACACAAAATTCCATACAGTCAACAGCTATTTTATCCCAAAGGACCTCCTACAGATATATTTTGTAATGGAGCACATACATTTGATACTAGTGACTTACACTTGATGCATATCTCACAAGTTTTGCACCATTCTATGACGTCTTCTGTTACTGTAGGCAACCAAAAATGTTGCAAAATTTGCTATGCCAAAATGAGCACCAAATTCGAAATTGTGTAGTTCTTTAAGCACTGTGGAAATCCATTGACGCAGAACAACTGTTTTCTAAATCATCACACTGCTCTTCTTTGGTCTGTAATGGCAAACTAAAATTTTTACAATATCAAATTTATTTTTAATCTCTAGTGGGCATGCATACAATTTAAGTTATTCTGTAGTATTATAGATGAATTCATCTTTTTCTGCATTGCTTTGAAATTCATTTTCGGGCTCTAAAACAAGTGGCGCAACATTTTGATTCCTAGAAAGTCAGTCAGAAGCTCCATTTCTCTCCCAGGCATAAGGGAAATTTCAAAATCAAATATCTTGGAGCTTTAAAGCCCAATGCATTAACTTTTCACTGAGGTCTTTTAAACTTAATGACCAATTTAAAGGTTTATAATCTGTCAAAATTATGAATTTATTACCATAAAAATAATCTTCAAAATATTTAGCAGCCCATACACTACAAAGAGCCTTAGGTTTGATGGTAGAATAATTGCATTCATGAACATTAGGGACTCGAGAAGCATAGGCAAGCACCTATCTATCTTCTCCACATTTCTGACTCAAAACAGCCCCCAGTGCATTACTGCTTATGTCAGTATTTAACACAAAAGTAGCACTTGAATCAAAAACTGGGAATCTCAGAATTGGGGGTTTCACAAAATAACTTTTCAATTCTTCAAATATTTTTGTTTGTTTCATTGTCCAAACAAACTTTACGCTTTTACTTGTTAATTTATAAAATGGACCATGACCAACTTTCTTAGCTAGATTAGGCACAAATTGTTTAAACCATTGCACTATCTACCTAGAAAACATTGCAATTGTTTTACAGTTTTAGGAGGTTCTGCATTAATAATAGGAGAAACCTTCTTGGGATCAAGCTGGATCCCTCTATTAGAAATCATGTGACCCAAGTAGGCCACTTCAGACTGTAAAAATTGCATTTTTCTGGCTCAATCTTCAAATTGACATTTCTTAATGCCAAAAATACATTGTTTAGATCTTTTAAATGTTTCTCAAATGTTTTAGAGAATACTATAATATTATCTCTATAAACTGAACATGAACGCCATTGTATGCAGGACAGAGCAATTTCCTGATTCTTTGGAAATCTGCTGGAGCATTTTTAATTTTGATAGGCATGACTATAAATTTGTTATGACCAAATGTGGTGGTGAAAGCTGTCTTTTCTCATGAGTCTGGGACCATTTCTATCTGTCAATAACCAGAACGCAAATCGAGAGTGGAAAGAAATTTGCACCTGACAATACTATCCAAACATTCTTGGAGCCTAGGAATCGGATAAATATCTGTCTTGATTATTTTATTTAAGCCTCAATAGTCAACAACAGTTCGTGCTGTCCCATCTTGCTTTTTTACAAGAAACATATTTGCTGATCAAGGACTTCTAGAAAGAACAATTATTCCATCTGTTTCCATTTCTTTTATAATTTTTTCAGCTCCAATTTTTGCTGAAATGATTTTTCAAAATTGTCTTGCTTTCACTGGTTTATGATCCCCTGTATCAATTTTATGCCTAACTATGGTTGTCCTGCCAAGGGAATTGTTGCCTGAACTAAAAAAACAAAATTCTTAGATAGCTTAAATCTAATTTTTCTTCTTTCTTGCCGTTTGTTCCATTGTAGAAAATTTTTGCCTTTTGAAACATTGCTTGATGCATCTTCTTCTGATATTTCTTTTTTGCATTATATTTATTCATCAAAAATTAGAATCTTTCAATGGAGGTAAAGTCCTCTCCGACCCATATGTGTACCAACTTTAATGAGAATGGGCTTATTATGTACACTGAGTTAATGTTCAGGCACAGAATTTGTTTCAGATGATATTAAGCTGCAGCTGAAAAGACATGTTTTGTTACAGAGATTTTTGTGTGAATCAAATAAAGCTTCCTTTTTCATATTACAGTCTAGTCATTGAACATTAGATAAAGCTTTACATCTTGCAGGAAAAAATAGACTCAGTAGTGCACACGCAAGCAACATTTGCGCCTGATTTTGGGTTGCTATAAATCAGTTGACATAAATAAATCTTTTTGCCATTTATATAGGCAATGTTAGGTTTGGATGCGTAGTGCTTCCATATTTCTCAGACTGTTGTTTAATCTTATCTTAAGGGCCAAGATGTTAGGTAATCCCTGCAATGAGTAAAACAAATAGATAGCTTGTCTCTAGAAAATTTACTTACAGTCAATAAAAAGTTGTCAAAACTGAAAATAAAAATAGGAATAGATGACAGAGTGTGAATATTGTATGCAAATAAAAACAAACTCTCGATGTTGATGAGAATGAAGCTGACAATACACTAATGTCAGCGCTGGAACACAGTGGAGCTTCTACGCCAAAATGAATATACCAGGTTCAAGCACAAAATCAGAAATTAAAGAGATTTTGCTAACCCAAGCCATTTTTTATAATATTTTTGACAAAAGGTACCTTAATTCCTTTCTTGTTCTACCACATTTTGCATTTTTGCTTTGAAGTGGAATTGATGCCAGCCATGGTCTTCTGCATGCTGTTTTTCTGAGGTTCTATCTGTTACATGTTAATATTTAGTGCATAAATTACAGTTGTTGTATCATTTACATGTTTGTTTTCCTTGACGCATGTGCATATATGACCTTATGGACTTATGCCCTTTCTACCTTATGTAATGCACATGATTTCACACCTTGCGGTGGCGTGTGCTTTTATCTGTGTTGTTTTAACCTCATACTGCAGTGACACCTTTGATTCGCAGCTTGCTTGCTCTTCTTATGGCTGGTCACAATGCATGCCATCTACGCCTACCGTATCACTTTACAGTAAGGTAACAAAGGTATAAGTATTTCTGGCTAGTGAGCCACGAGGTGGGCAGCACCAAAGTTCCGGAAATTGAAAAAATTTTGCAAGGTCAAAAATGGCCTTAAAAATGGTGGTATGGCGAAAAAACACCATTTTTGACGTTTCACGTCAAGCTCTATCAGTGGCATCAAAAAATTGCTAAAAAACAAAAATTTTCTGAGGGGGGAGGGTTATTTCAACTTCTGGGGGGTGCACACCCCCTTGTACCTCCCCAACGCCCATGTGTGCTTGTGACACCCTTTGAGAGAAAGCGGAGTCACAATCACACCATGATCGTGTGGGGGGTTGGGGGAAGTGCACCCCCCCAGAAAACCAAAATACCCCCAGAAATCAAAATACCCCCCCCCAGAATTCAATTTTTTGAAAATTTTTTTTGTTTTTTTTTCGCAATTTTTTGATGCCAATGGATGGGTGCTTGATGAGAAACGTCGAAGAATGGTGTTTTTATCGCCATACCACCATTTTTAAGGCCATTTTGACCTTCGAAGATCTTGCACCCCCCCCAGCACTGCTCTTGCTGCACCACGATTACAATGCTTGTCACAATACTGTTGCGGAGCTGATCTGCACTTAAAAATATATTATAAATATTTTTGCTATATTTTCTGTGTATACCTCAATTTCATTTGTTCCCAGTGCAAATTCCAGCTTTTTGCTCTCTCTTTGATCTTTGCTTAACTCACAATTTCTTACATACCATTAAAACAAAACACTACATATAATATGCTAAATAATACATTCATTAAAATTTGCTTTATATGTTTACACAGAAAAAAATAATACATTGTTGTTCAACATGCCTAACCATAACAGAAAATGTGCATTTTAAATGTTTTGATCATCGCGCAATAATTCCCTAATTGTTAGACTGCAGAAACGAAAATACTTTCAGATAACTTTCACATAATTAAGGCTCTTTATATACTGAAAAGTGAATCAAGTATGATTTGTACGTGACACGCCTCCCTTAAGGTCAGATGTCCCTGGCTGATGGTTGTCAACAATTTCTTAGAAAGCACTGATGTTTTATCATTGAGGTGTCTTCCACAGTTATTTCTTTAATGTTTAGGTTGGGTCCTTTGGGAGTCATACAAAGTTTGCTCAATGTTGTTCCTTTTTCTAGCTGGTCTTTTGATATTACTTTTCCTTATTATTTCGAGTTTGATATTTTGATCCAATTGACTTGCACATATTTATATAATTTACACTGATAATATGATATGGGCCAGTATATACTGGCTCTAGCTTTTTTGGTGTGCCTTGTTTTATGGCCTCATTTTCTAGTAACACTAAGTCACCTATTTTACACTCCGTGTCTTTTGCTTTAATATTTTGTGCTTTTAAGTATTTTTGTAGCAATATTTTAATCTGTTGCTGCACTGTAGTTAGCGCTTCCAAAAAATGTTTTTTGACTTCTACTTCATAGGTCTCTAGGTCAATTAGGTAGAAGGGGCGTTTGTACTGTAAGACTGTGTCAATAGGCAGCTCAGGTGTTTGTCCATACATGAGAAAGGAAGGACTGCACCCCATAGTTTTGTTATCATGTTTATTTGTTGCAAAAAGGCATAAGGGAGATGCTTGTCCCAGTCTATTACATTCTTACCTAAATATATCCTCACATCCTTATTCTTGCAATCAATGTTTGAATAATTCCTCTCTACTCCATTAGCTATTGGGTGGTATGCAGTAGTAAAACCCTGGTGTTTTAAATAAGGCCCTTATTTTTTGCATGAGTTTAGATGTGAAATCCGTGCCCTAGTCTGATTGTAAAATTTGGGGGCACCATGCCTGCAAGCTATTTATGTAACAAAAATTTTTGCTACTGTTTGTGCCATTATGTCTGGCATTGCAAACGCTTCAATGTACTTTGTGAAATAGTCTATAAAAACTATTATATATTTATTTTCCATTTCCAGTAAGGTTGAGTGGCCCAACACAGTCGACCGCAAGTCTTTCAAATGATCTTGAGGATGTAATAAACTGAATACTAGCAGCAATTTTAAACTGAATACTAGCTGTAATTTTCTGACACGCAGGTTTATTAGGTTGGCATATGTCACAAGTATTATGGTATTCTATTACTTCTTTTGTCGTGTGTTTTCAGTAATATTTTATGGTGATAAGTCATACAGTCTTGCGTGCGCTTCAAATGCCCTGCAAATTCATCATCATGATGAGTTTGAATGATTAGAGTTGTCGATTAGGGTCGGAATTTGTTTTTCCATCAGTTTTATAAAGTATTTCATTTTTAATTAGAAACTCTTCTGGACATTTCCCATCTTGGAAAAATCTTTCAGTTTGGGGTCTTCTTTTTACATAGTACTGATTCTTTCTCTGAGTTTAGAATGTTGAGATTTTTGGGTGTTTTCTTCTGCATATATTGCATTTATTTTGCATTCATCTTGCTCCATTTTATTCTCATCAATGTTGAAATATGAAGTTTACTTTTGGATTAGGTAAGCGGGATAATGAGTCTGCCTGGTTTGTAATTCCTTTCCTTAAAACTACAGAAATTGTTATTTCTGCAATTGCAAAGTCACCAGCGTGCAATCCAGGCTGAGGGGATTCAGTTTTTCGAGAATTGACTCCAATTCTCGCATGGATGATCCGTGCTTCACAGTGCAACTTCCTGTTGATACAGATAAGGTCAAAAGTATTTAATGAATTCAACAACAGCCAGTATCTCAAGTTCTGTAGCTGCATAGTTTTTTTCTCAGCAGGTTTTTTGTGTGTCGCTGGCATATGTTATTGGATGTTCTTTTTCCATCTGTATGTATTGTGGGATAGAATGGCTCCAACTCCCATATATGAAGTGTCTGCTTGTAATATAAATGGCCTGGAAAAATCAGGATGGGCCAGGATTGGAGATTCCAATCAATTTTTCTTTCAGGATTTTCGAGAGAATTTTCTTGTTAATCCCACCAAGCAAAGTTCTATCACTTCTGAGTAATTGACTTAGGGGCTCAGCAATTTCCGAACAATTTTTGATAAATTTCCTATAATAAGAAATAATGCCTGAGAAGGATTTTTATTTCTTCAACAATTGCGGGTCTAGGCGCAACATTTTAATGGTCTCAATCTTTTTAGGGTCCAGTAAAATTCC
>JAVLUZ010000228.1:114490-262845 GCA_036768485.1 Mermis nigrescens
GGATCCGCATGACACACAGTTGAGTGTGTCATGCGGATCCCTCTAACTTTGACAATTTCTCCCAGCATTTCTCCATTCTTGTTCGCTACTCTGTACCCATAGTTTTTAGGCCCTCCTGCTACGAATTCCAAAATGTACGCATTTTCTCCATAGCCTTTCAGCTCGTTTGTCATTTCCCCAAGATAGCAGCCAGTTGGGACAGTATAGGAATCGCTCACTTTGGACAAGTAAATTATCGAGTCTATAAAATAAACAAAGAATCATTAATTTCATGTGCTCATAGGTATGAATTGCTCGGGCTGACTCCCACCCCCTGACAATTACCCCTTGTTTTCATATGTAAAATATATGTATTTCACAAGAATATTTTAAAAAATGTATCTCACCAGTGTCAAAATATGGGACCCTTTCTTCAAGCTTCTCCAGATAAGAGTATAGTTTTAATCGGGAATGGGTGGTCACAAAGGATGCAATGACCGGGTTAGTGTTTTGCAGAGCCTCCAAAAACTGGCCCTCATTTGTGTAAGTCACGCAGGCAAGTGAGTCTCCAAAAAAATTGGACGGTAGGGATATTGACCTTGTCGCTGAACACGAGGTCAAAAAACGGTTGAGGGTCCGCAAAATATTCTGTGTGGGACAAGTTGTTTTGTTGACCAAACTGAAAAAGAAACGGAAAAGCAATAAATTTCATGTTTTTGCGGAAATACACCAAAAAGCCATATTCTTAGCACACATATACTTCATGCAGATGAACTTAAATTTTTTCTCACCTTGCCCCAAAAGGAATTTAGCATGAGCTTTGCCAATGCTCTCATTCCGCTATTTTTTTCGATTTCGGTCGGGTCCAGGTGGATTCTCTCCATTTTGTTATAATTTTCCACATAATGGGCTTTTTCATGGTCGGTTTTGGCATCCGAGGGCCAGCCATTGGCCTGCTGCTTTAGCCACAAATATGTGTTTATGTATTCTGCGAAAAGGACTCCAGTCTTTGTTTTTGAGTCATATTGTTCGGTTTTGGAGTAGTGCCATACCTCGTGGATTTCCATAACCTAAGGAAACAAGGAAAAACGATTAATTATGTAAAATAAATTATTATTGGGGAAGTTATTCCCAGTTTTTTACATTTTAGCACAAAAAATGGGGTTTTTATTGAATTTTTAAGCCGGAAAAATTAAACGATTTTTAGGAATGGAATCTCCGGTTTCTTATATTTTAGCACAAAAATGATATTTTACCCCCTGAATTGCCGTGCACCATATAATAATTACATGTGTTTATTCAGAAATTTTTTCAGGAAAAGACGGTAATTAGGCATTTTAAAGAATTTTTGGATCTTTAGGCATATTTTTGGACCCCCTTATCCCTCTATGCGTGCATTTGTATTTTTTTCTCACTTTATATCCTTTTTCTAGGGCCATGTAAAGCTCCAACAAGACCCACGCTCCGCTCAACGCTCGCTCAGCATTTGAATGCTAACAAGAATCAATTTGCTGAGTGGTGCACATGTGGCACAGCGGAAACAGAAGCTTGCTGTTCATTCGGTAAGGCAAAACGGGGTGGTAAAGTCCTCCGGGTTTAAGAACTGTGCATTTGATCAGACTGGTGTAGGGGTGGCTGGCCAAATTCTTAAAATTTTCCATTATTATTTCTGGGTGTCTGGAAAAAAGAAAGAAAACGCATTAGTATTTCAGCATTTCAAAAATTAAACCTGAAAACGCCAAGGTTAATAAGAATACACGCGAACACTATAAAGTGCAATTTTAAAATAAACTCGAAAAAATCTCACTTTATCGGGAATTGGCCGTTCATGCAGACCCACGGGTATAATGAACACACATCCACGTATTGGATGGTTTCCCCGGGTTGGCACTTGTGGTAGAGCTTTATGGCATTTGTTCTGCCTCCAAAGAACGCTTTGCGAGCCCCAAGGGTTCTGTGATTTCAAAATTTTTAGAGAGTAACCTTCAATTCTTTGGCCAATTCGCAAGACCATTTCTCTACCACCATGTAGCCCATGGATTCCAGGTACTTTTTTGATCCATGGTAGCTTGGAAAGCCTCTTCCGCGGTTTTTTGCCGGTCCAGCATGGTTTTGGTCCGCTTTGGAACGCGTTTGGGGCACCCGTGCCACCTTAACAAAAAAAAGAAAAAATTAGCATTACATTCAATTAAAAATATGCTTTTTTAGATATTTTAACATTTGTAAAAACAATAAAAATGCGTTTTTTAGACATGTGGTATTATATAATTGCGTATTTGCTTAATATCTACTGTTAAAACACAAATTTATTCATTTTTATTTCACAAAATATTAATTTTTTAATTAAAAAAATTTAATTATTACTAATTTATTAGTATAAAATGCAAAATTTTGTGAAAACATTAATTCTCTAATATAAAAAGCGCTGTTTTTGGAGGGGTAATATATTTTTTAATAATTATTTGGTCTTTTTTATGCTTATTTATTCACGTTTTTTAATAATTTTTTGGCTTCAAAAATTACGTTTTATGGAAAAAATCCCAATTTTATTGAAAAAAAACATACCAGCAGCCCTGGAATTTGTAGATCGTTTGGCCGTGGATGCCATCCACCTTGTACTGGCCAATCTTTACTTCCCCACTGTTTAGCTTGTGCCTTATTCGGATGTTGTCCTTCTTAGCGAGCCATTTTAACCATTTCAGGGCTATGACCGATTGATTTTCGTTATTTCAATATCCCCCATGCAGCACAATGCCAATCGTTTCTTTGGACAGGAAGTTCTTCCGGAATACTCGATTGCATGCCGATGCAATGGTTAGGCTAGTCAAAAATGGGTCTACTCCGGTCTTGGTGAGGAAAATGTCACGGAACTTCATTGCGCATGTGGCCAATATGTGCACATCGCTCTCGCAGTACGAGACCAGTTCCGCTTTGAAGTTGAATTCTTTCCCCACTTCTTTTTCTTTATTATACCTGCAGAAAAAAATAATTATTATTTTCTGAATAATAATGCTTTTAATAAATAAGAGGGGTATTTTTTTAACTATTTTGCCAAAAATGTGCGTAAATTAGCAATATTTTTAAACCAAAAATATAAAGTTTTTTGTCGAAAATAGGGGTTATTAAAAAACAAATCATACATTCTTACTGTTATAAAAATTATTTTTAAGATTAATTAGTATATTAAATAAATAACTACTATTTTTTTCTAAAAGATGTATTTTTTATATGAATTATGAATATTTTTACTTAATTTTTGCATAAATACTTAACTTATCTTAAATATGCATATGATATTCTTCTTACCAGTCAAAAAATGCCGCTCCAACTTCCGATTTCATTGAATCATGGCCATAATATTCAGAATTGGGCAGGGAGCCGATGTAGTCCCAATTTGCAGAGGTATTGAAGAAGTGAGGGAAGTAGCCTTTCTTCAGCTCCGTTTTGCTAAAGGTTTTTGGAAAGGCGCTCAAGGGCATGGGTAGGAAATTGAGCGTGTCGATCACCCAAACTCCTCCAGCCTCCAACATGAGGATCTCCAAACCTTAAGAAAATAAAGTTCATGATTAGAAAAATGTAGTATTTACGCTTTTAATAATTATATTTTTAAAAATTATTTTTTGCATAAATATTTTCAGAAAAATATTATTTCCAAAAAATTTTCGTTTTCAATAGTTGTTTTTTCATGAAAAAATAGGGAAAATTTTGTTTTTGGGTCTAGACTAATAGTGAGTACTTAATAATGTTTTTATTGTCTATGAGTTAACATGCTAATATTTTTGAAAAACTATATATTTTAAATAATTATTTTACATTTTTTACGGTAAATATTAATTTCTAGCTTGAATTACTAAATTATTACTATTTGCTTTTTTTTATTCATAATTGAAATCATTTTATTTTCTTAGCTTCTAATTTTAGGCTCACCTTTTGTTACTACTTTAGGCGGAATGGTCCGCTGTTTGTGCAAATATTTGAGGAGGAACTGCGAATCAAAGCCATGCGCGTTATGGGCCAGCGCGGTCGCTCCATGGTCCTGCTCCGAGAAGAGCCATTTCCCAAACTCGCTCGGGCAGTTGTTCCCAAGGAAAAGATGGCAATTTTGGCCACGGCATTTGGTGCAAAATCCCAGCTCCTTGCCCCTGCATTGATCGCATAATTGGTAGGCAATGCAGCAGTTAGGGATGTGCTTGAAGATCGGGCTGTTTGCATTTTTGGACATTTGGGTGTCTTGCCGGGTTTTGAAGTCAAAGAAAATGAACACGGGGCGCTTTTTGTCCGATCTGGTGTCTTCATCCTTGAGGGACTGAAATGAAAAAAAGACAAATTAAATTAAACATTTTTCTAGAGATGCATTTTGAGGACTCTCCCTTTTTCAGGAAGATAATTTCGAAAATATTAATTAAGTTGTGATAAATTCAGCAATTTTGAAAAATAAAGATATTTTATGCCATTTTTAGAAAAAATAATCAAATTTCCATAAAATTTCAAAAATGGAGCATGGGGCCCACCTGAAACCCCCTATGCTGTAGGCATACATAGTTATTTTATAATGCATGTTCCAATTTAACATCTTTATTTTTTTTAATTATTAATTTTTTTCATATTTTTATTTTTTTCACATTTTTACCAAATTAATAACTTTATATAATTATCTGAGCTTTGAAACTTACTTTCATGTAGCATTCGTGCCCCTCATTGTCCACGTTCTCATTGCATGTTTTGCAGTGGAACTGGAAGCATTTGTGCTGCTTAACGTGACTGGTCCTAACTATTTGGTCGCAGTTCTTGCACCGTTTGACGCGGTCACAAATGGAATTGACCTTTTGGCGTTTACTGCTTTTTGGTTGGTCCATTTTATGGTTCAGGAAGCATTGGAGACTCGGGAAGTACCTTAAAATCAAGAAAAAAGAAAAATTATTAGATTGCAAACATTTATGTATTTTTTTCAATTAAAGTGTAGTTATTTTTCGAAATTTTCATTAAAAAGCCGATTTAAACCAAAAACATTTTACTTTTTTCACAACTAAATCAAAATATGCTTATTTGAAGTAAATGTTTGCTCATTCAATTTATTTCTATTTTTTGTGCTTTTTATTGCGATATTTATTTTAGAAATGACTAAAAAATTTTTGCTTTGCCTCAAAATAATAATAATAATAATATTAATAATAATAATAATTATTATAATAATAATAATTTTCACCTATTGCAGTCCTCGCATTCGGTCCATTGCTCCTTGGGGCACAATATTGGTCGCTGGCAGCCCAGACACGCCTTGCCTATTGCATTTATGGTCCTCTTCATTGCTGTAGCTGCAATCGCACTTGTCGCAGTAATATGCTCGAGCCATGAACGCTGGCATTTTTGTAATCACATTGTAGTGATTGTCATGCAGGTAGATGTGCATGATTTTTTCTGCAGCCGGGCCTTTGTAGATTAGCCCATTGAAGTGATCTTTTGAAAAGATTTTGATCTGGTAGTTGGGGCCCAGGAATTCTAGCATTTTTTGAGCTTCTTCAATCCCACAAAATCCCTCAAAATTTTCTAGCCCCGAGTCCGCCATTAGCTGTTTGGCAAGGCGCTTTTGTAGCGTTTTCCTCGATTCATCCCCTTTTCTTATAGTGTCCCATTGCGGGTGCCTGTCCAATTGGGCTTTTGCCACCACGATTGCTTGGGCCAGGCACAAATTATCCGCATTTTTTGATCTGAATTTTGAAAAACAAAATTTAAGAATTTTTGAAACACTAACTATTTCTCATGTAATTTTCTTATTTTTCATCACTTAGAGTGAGAAAACCGCAGAGTATTATTTTATTCAGTGGAAATTTCCCCCTGGGAAATTTTTAAGCATAAGAAACTGACAATATTAGGCAATTAAAACTAGTAAAAATAATTAGAATAGCGTTTTGTTAGCACAATAAATTACGTTTTTAACCGTTTATAGCACATTTAATACAAAAAAAAACGCGTTTTTTTCAAATTGTGTGTGTGTGTGTTTGTTATATGTAGATTTCTTGTCAATCTCGTTTGAAGTCCTTTTTTACATTTCAAGTAAAAACCAATATTTGGTGTTTATTCAAAAAAGCGTTTGGAATTTTTTTCAATTATGAAGTATTTATCATTAAAAATGAACATAAAGGTTATTATGTTTTTTCTTCCAATAAGTTTAGATATAACAAAAGATTACAATTTTTTCTTGCGCATTTGAGACGATAATTGCGTTTTTCGCGTTTTTTTTCAATATAATTTATCATTAAAAAATTAGGTTTTTATTTGATTTTTTCTCACATTTTTCAAAATCGTTTTTATCATATACGTATTAATTTCTGCCAATGATGACTGTTTTGTTCCGCATTTGTGAATTTATGTTTTTCCTTTTTATTCAAACATAATTTATCTAGCTTAGGGCGCTTTAGAATTCTTATGCTATGTAAACACGGTGTGGAAATTTCCCCCGTGGGAATTTTTCATGCAGAAAAGTAAGTTGAGTTACGCAAAATTGACCATTTTACTAATTTTTTACATAATAATTTTCTGAGACGTGTTTTTATAAAAAGTTTAAGCTAAGTTAAGCTAAAATTCAAATTTTCTGACCTGTATGAAGCAACCTCCGTGCAAGCCCGTGTGTTTATTGAACCATTCCTGCCAGTTTACGTTTTGCGATTGTGAAGCTTCGTTTTGACCCTTGCCTCCTTTAGGCGAATCAACGATGACCATTTTCATGGTCATTTGCTGATTGAGGTCAAATTCCTTTTTAGATAGCTGGATTCGCTCAATGACGTTCAGGATGCAATCCGCATTCATGGATTCAAGCGGGGCAAAAGCTAGCAAGACGCGAGAGTCGAGGCTTGGATGACTCAGTTTGATGCCCACTCAATTGCGGGGGTTGTGCCCGGACAAGACTCGTTTGACGATCACATCCAAGATTGCAGGAAATAAATTTGCGCTGATTTTATTGATATTTCTGAACTGAATGCTATATGATGCAGCTTCCACATTGAATCTTTTGACTTTTACACGTGATTGTTCTCCAATAGTAAAATAATTTTCAATCGGACCCAATCCTCCTCCGAATTGCTGCCCAATTTTGCTGTAGAATAACGTATCCCAAAATTCAGGGGTTCCAAAATTTGCTCGTTCTCGAGTTGATAAATTCAAATTAGCATAATTTTCGAAAATGAACCATAAAATTTTTGAATTGGTTTTCCATAATTTGCTTTGGACCAAAAGCTGCAAATTTTTGCAGGAAATTTTGGGAAACAGTAATTGCTGTGAGGAGCTGTAATCCTCCATTGAAGAAGCCCAAAATTGCTTGGTAATTAAATTTGCCCATTTGTGGTTGGTAATTATTTTCCATAGCTTTCCGATTAAGTGTGAGTTGCCAACCCATACATTTGATTCGATTATTTTTCCGATCGAATCTCAGTTAATGGGGAATTCAAAGTGTGATGCCATTTTGCAAAAGTCGCTGAAATTTTCATTAATCAGACCACGAATGACGAACGCTTTATCTCCCTCCCTATTTATATGTTCACTCTGGTGGTAATAACCCCTGGTGTTATAACCCCCAGGGTGAACTTCAGTATGTTATGAAATATGACGCAATTGTGTGCAAGATCGGACAAGTTGCCACGTGGTATGACGTAATAAGCATACGCGCTTAACAGAGAGGGTGATTTATTCAAGTGTTCAGATGAGTATGACTCATCGCCACGTGTTACCAGCACGTGCATGACGTAATAAGCTATAACATTGCATAAACCCCTAATTATGCCAAAAAAAATAAGTGTTTTGCATTTATACACATGTACAAAGGATATACCATGTAAAAAATGCGTTATTTAGCACTAAGCATTGTGTTTTGACTGTGAAATTATGCTAATTAATTGCTTTTTTGATTTACCTGTTGGTTCATACATATAAAACACTTCATTGTTGAAAAGTTTTTGGGGTTCACCCATCCCTAGCGTATCCTCAGGTGCCGCACTGCTTTTACTAGGCCTACAACGCTTTTTTGGAGTTATAGTGTCTTTTATTTTTTGTAAAGCACTTGTGTGAGGAATTTCGGTTTCTTCAGTTTTCAAAGACAACTTTTTTGACCTTGCTCTTGTAACTACTGCTTCTTGTACGGCTTCTTGTTTAAACTCCTCAGGCTGTTGTACCACACTAGCCGGTTTTGCTACCTTGGGAACAATATTTACAGTAATTAGGAGTACTTAAAGCCCTTTTTTGCTGCTCTTCTAAGATGCTTTGTTTATGCGCTGCATTAATATATTTACGCACTTTCTGTTCTGAATTTCCTTTTTACTTTTCAATAATCTTTCTTTATCCAATTCAATTTGTACCTGAGCACTAATTACAGGATCTTCCATAATTTTATATTTTTTCATGAGCGAGTCAAAAAAATTGCTCGGGATGACATACATTTTACGAACACTGTTATTCATTTTGACAATGCTTTTTTCAAGGCAAACAAAAGTTCAAAAACAAATTCTGGGGGTTCCGCTATTAATACTTTTTGTGTATCTTTTTTGCTCGTAGACGGTACTGCAATCAGGTAAAGACTATGATCAAATTTATTACAGTAATCTGGACGTTTGGAGCAAAACATACCATTGAGATGACGCGCAGATTGGGTCAAAACTGAGAAAAATTCAGGGAGTGCCTGTTTTGAGTAAAAGTTGCAGATTTGCTTTTATATTTTTGGTACCCAGTAAACAAAAATAAGGTTCACTCGATTCAATCTCTTTAAGAGCCCTAGTTTGCATATTCAGGCATAAAATCAGATGTTTTCTAAAGCTATATTTTTCTTGGTATTTATAGTTTTCATCACAAAGGTCTCCAAATTATCATGGGGCCTGTTGCAAAATGTCGCAAATTAAAGCTTAAAATAGCTATTCTTTTTCTTAATAATTATTCAAATTTCCTTTTAACGCTAAGCTCGCGTATTTCTTTGTAACTAATATTATTCACCTTAGCATTCACTTTCAACCTACATATTTTTCGCTCTAAATGTCACATTTTCGCCATAAACTGAGCTTATTATTCATTTTGGGTTCAAAACACGCAGGCACTCTATCATGTATTGTTGTAATGTGACCTATTATCATGTGTTATGCACTATTTACGTAATACGATTATTAATCATGTGTTGCTTAAAAACCTTGGTTCAACAGAATAAAGGATTAGTCAAGGAAAAATAGCGGCTTATTTGATACGACTGGCAAAAGACGACTTTAATATTTTTTGTGTGCTGAATTTCGACTTATATAATCTTGTGCTAAATTTTGAGTGAAAGAACTATTGAAAGGCAAAGATAAATTCACAAAATTTGGGACATAAATTGGCACCCTTGGTGGGGATTCCGCTCAAGCAAAAAGAAAAGCGAGCAGGAAGACAGCGTAATTCCGTAAGTGATTTTGACGGACGAGTAATATTTCAAAATACTTATTAACTCTTAGTCTACGGAGTTGCACATTAATTATTCAAAAAGAAAAACAAATACGTGCATACTCTGAGAGTCAAAAGTATTAGATTTTTGAAAAATATTACTTGACTTGAGAAATGGATAAAAATAATTTTGTTTCGAGATCGGCGCCGATAAGACAAATACTCTCGGTAACACAGAAAAGACTTGAAATTTATTTGAAAGACATAAGTGACTTGAACCTTAATGAGGTTAATAATATTGAAAATACTTCAGAAAAAATTTTGTATTTTAAAAATACTGGTTATTTAATTGTTAGTCATATTAAAAAATTAAAAGTAGCTCTTGATACAATAAAGGAGCAAAATAAAGAATGGGCAAATTTGCAATCCCAACTTCCCACAGATCAATTGAGATTTGAGGTTGAGATTTATGAAAATTTCTTTAACAGTGACAATAACTTTGTAGAAGTTGAAACGTTGACCTTAGATGCTCTGAATATGTTAGAAATGAAACAAGTTGAGATGCATGATATGCTAAAAAATTTGAAACCTTCAGAATTGAACCAAATTTTATATACATCATGTGCACCTCCCGTACAGATTCATTTACCTAAATAGCAATTACCTATTTATTACGGTGATCCCCTGAAATGGCTTGAATTTTTGGACTCATTTTACTCATCACTTCATTCACAAGATATTCCTGATGTACAGAAATTTAACTATTTATTGAGTGTTCTTAAAGGAAATGCATATAAATTGATTGAAGGAATCTCAGTGTCAAACGCTAATTATCAAGATACGTTTTCGATTTTAAAAAAAAGATTCGGTGATTCAAACGTCATAAAACATTCACTTTACACTGAGTTAAGAAATATACCAAATTCAACTGTGAGAACTTTTGATTTACGTCGCACACTTGAAGCTATTGATAAAATTTGTAGACAACTTTCGTCTTTAGGAGAAGACTTAAATCAACAAATTTTGATCATGATAATTTTACAAAAACTACCACCCTCTATACTAATAGAATTAGGAAAACTAAAGGAACCATCTGCAGTTTGGCACCTAGATGACCTTCGAGAGAAACTTAACTATATAGTTTCAATTAAAGAGTAAGCATACAATCTTTCTCAGATTTCGGATAACAGAAACTTTAAAACTGGAGAAAATATAAATTTCTTAGATAAAGGTGTTACTGAAGCGCATGCTATTTTTCAGTCATCAAATAACCCTCAAAAATTTGATGAGGTAAAAAATTCAAATAACTTCAACAATAAACGTAAATTATATCCATGTGCCTTCTGTCAAGAATTACATTTAAATGATCAATGTCTTAATTATAAAACTGTTCAAGAAAGAAAAGTGAAAATTCAAGAACGTTCACTATGTTTCAGATGTTTACAGCCAGGTCATACTGTAACAAATTGTCGTTTTATTAGACCTTGTGCTTATTGTAACGGTAACCATAATTGTGCTTTATGTGAAAATTGTCTTAATTCAGAAGACTCAGATAAAATAATTCCTGCTAATAATTTAAATGTAACAAAACATATTATAACTTCTTCTGTAGTCGAAAATACGATTGATAATGAAAACTCAAACAAAGATAATGAGAATATTGCTATTAATAATTGTTTACATGCAGCGCAAAACTCAAAATTTAATGTTTCACTCTTAATAACTAAAATTAAAGTTAGTAATCCTGAATTACCAAATAAAACGAAAGAAATTTATGTCTTTTTTGACACGGGAAGCCAGCGTTCCTATATTACTAATATACTAAAATCTAGCTTAGAACATGATGTGATTCAACAAGAATTATTATCAATTAATACATTTGCTTCAAAATCACTGATGAAAGTAAAAAGCAAATTAGTTAAATTAGCGATTATACAAGAAGATTATACGCCTTATATAATTGAAGTTTCTTTGATTCCTCATTTGACTGATAGCATGACTCTTAATACTTTGGATAAGGATGATATAAATTTTATTTCTTCTTGTATTGCTCTGAAAAATTTAGATAATTGTTTAAATACTGATAACTCTAATATTAAACCTGATTTACTTATTGGAATGGATTATTTTTGGAATTTTATCACTTCTGACACAATAAAATTACCCTCAGGGTTATTTTTACTTCACTCAAAGGTTGGTTACTTATTTTCTGGAAAATATAAAACCTTCAAATCTTCATCTCACGTTCATGAAGTAAGTATTAAAGCAATTAGTCCAATCAATAAATTAGGGAATGATAACGATGTGATTTCACTATCTCAACCTGATAAAAATTCTGATAACTACATAATTAAAAATTTCAAAGAATTTTGGAATTTAGAATCTATAGGAATTAAAGAGACACCATATGAATCTGACAATGATCTTGCATTAAAACACTTAATGATACAGTGATTTTTAAAAATGATCGTTACGAAGTAAAATGGCCTTGGAAAAATCTTGATACTGCATTTTTCGATAATTATGGCCCATCACTAGGAAGATTAAATTCTTTAATGTTTAGGTTCAAACAAATCCCGATTTACTCAAAAAATATCATGCTGTTTTGCAAGAGCAACTCGAAAAAGGGATAATAGAAAAGGTCATGCATGAAACTGATAATTTAAAACATTATCTCCCTCATCATCCAGTTATAACGCCTTCGAAAAATACTACTAAAGTGAGAATTGTTTATGATGCATCTGCGAGAACTAAGAAAACAAATGCGTCATTAAATGAGTGTCTATATAAAGGTCCAATAATGATTCCAGATCTGTGTGGCGTTTTGTTAAGATTTAGACTTTATTCAATTATTTTAACTGCTGATATCAAAAAGGCATTTTTACAGATAGTTTTACAAGAATCTGATCGTGACGTGACTCGATTTTTATGGTTTCGTGATCATACTAATCCTATAACTGAAAATAATATTGAAATTTATCGTTTCTGTCGGGTACCCTTTGGTGTAATATCTAGTCCCTTCTTATTGAATGCATGTATTCGATTTCACTTAAATAAGACTAATACAAAAACGAGTGATAAAATAGCAGAAAATATTTATGTCGATAATGTTATTTTAGGAGCTAATTCATTTGAAGAAGCTAAAACACTCTATATAGAATTAAAACAAATATTTTCAGAAGCAAAAATGAAGCTACGAGAATGGAATTCAAATTCACTTGAAGTATTAAACTGTTTGGATAAAAATGATAAAATAAAAAACGTTCAATCTAAAGTGTTAGGTATTTTGTGGGACAGTCAGATGGATGAAATAACATTGTCACTTTCTTCAGATCTTCATGAAAAATCTAATCTTGTTACAAAATGACATATTTTGCAAACTGTAGCAAGCACTTTTGATCCTCTTGGTTTATTATCACCAATTTTATTAGTCAACAAAATATTCCTACAAAAATTATGGAAAACTAAAATTTCTTGGGATGATGCCATATCTGATGATTTAAAGAATGAATGGAAAGAAATTTCAGATGACTGGAAAGAATTGCCTACATTTTCACTTTACAGATGTTTCACCTATTTCTGTGATATTGATACTAAATATCACCTTATTTGTTTCACTGATGCATCAAAATTAGCTTACGCTGCATGTGTTTATCTAAAAATAGAAACATCTAAAAATACGTACGTAAATTTAATATTTGCTAAAACTAGATTAGCTCCAATAAAAGAAATAATGTTGCCGCGTTTAGAATTAATGGCAGTATGTATAGGTGTTAACTCACTCAGCTTTGTTGAAAAAGAATTAAAACTGACTATTGATACAAAAACGATATTTACTGATTCATCCTGCGTTTTACACTGGATCCATTCTAATAAACCACTTGGCACTTTCATCAAAAATCGAATTAAATTAGTAAAGTCTAGAAATATAATTTTCAGACATATTTCAGGCAAAGAAAACCCCGCTGACGTCGCTTCGCGCGGAAATAAAGCATCAAATTTGAAAATGTTTTATCTGTGGTGGTAGGGTCCACATTGGCTCTTTAAAAATCCTGACAATTGGCCAAAAACTAACGTCTCAATCACTGAAAGTGGCGAAATAGAAAATAATATGACTGTAATATCACTTGCAAATAACGAAACTCAATAAGTATCAGAAATTTTTCAACTAAATCGATTTTCTACTCTTTCAAAGGCCTTAAGATCCACTGTATATGTTTTGAGATTCTTGAAACTAAAACTTTGGAATAAAATAAATAGGCGTGATGAAGTTTTTTCTGATTACTTGAAATATATTTTCAATAGCATAAAAACTCGTGTCTTATTGAGGCAAAGGAGATTAAAATACCAATATCAAATTTAAAAACAATGTTCGGTTTATCAATCCTGAATGCTTGTTCAAAATTTCTCTTTCATTTTTATAGGTAACGTTAGCGGGGGATCTACCAATGGTCCTATGAAAAGAATTATTATAATTTTTAAGCAAATTGGGCAAAATGTCAATCTATTTAAATGAATTCTTTTTAGTGAAATATCGCCACATGCGTTCTTTAAGCGTACAATCAAACCCCTCAACAATACTAGCTTTCATTTTGCTTTTTGTCGTGAAAAAGTCAATAAATTGAGATTTCAAAAATTGCTGAAATTCCTTGTTTATAAATTCAGTTCCCTGATCTGTTTGCAGTTTATATGGTTTACGGCCCGACAATTTGAAAATTTTCTGAAAAGATGTGATAATTTCTTTACCAGTTTTTGATTTAAGTGGCACTGACCATGCGTACTTTGAGAAAATATCAATACCATTGAGTAGGTGCTTAAAATTATGATTGTGATCGGCTAACAATTGCAGATCAACCAAATCCGCTTGCCACTGCTCATCAACCCCACTAACTATTACCTTGTTACGCGAATAATGTTTCTTTGCAGGTTTGTGTAGTGTATACGTGGGTTGCTTTTCCAGCCACGCTTTTACCTTTTCCAATTTTGTAGCTGGGGGCTCCTTTTTCACTCAAGCAAAAAGTTGATTTGCCCCCGTATATCCAGTTTGAGGGTCATAATATAATTTTGTCAACAATTTATCCATTTTTTACATTTGTTTAGTTTTTTAATATTTATGCTCTTATTGGCCGATCAAATAGATTGTTTCCGGATCCCACCACGTGGAGGTTAAGAGCAATGGGAGCCTGCGCCTTGGTGGCGCACAATTTTTTACTACTTTACAACAAACGATCTACTTGTTGCAAAATACAGTAATCATACATGTTTTCCCACATGTTCTTTCCATTTTGATCAAAAGCCGCATACAAGCCGCACAAAGAATCAGCATCTTTGTTTAAAATGGCTGCTTTCAGTCTCAATGCAAAAATCCAAAACGCTTTGCGTTTATCAATTTTGCGCTGTTCCTGCTAGAATGCATTGCTCATGTATCCCCAGAAACAGGAGCCTATGCTTTGGACATTCCTGACGCTCAAGTAGCAATTGTTAGCTTTTTCAATAAGCTTTCGGACAAAATGGTGGTACGCTAGTTCACCGGGTTAAGACATGCTTTCTTTTAAAAAGCTGTTTATAATATACCTAATGCGCACCCTTATTTATAGACTTAGTAGGCTGTTTTGGCCTTTTCCTCCTCAGCCTGCTGATCAGAATAGCGCTTCAGCACTCTTTTGTCTTCATCCCACTCTTCTTCCTGAAAAAGCAGTGTAAACTGAAATTGGTATACTGTAGGCTGTGCGCTAAAATTCTGTACATACCATATTTAACATATACTTAACATTATCAGAAAATTTCAGCCTGATCCAATTGCTGGTTTTTGAGTTACGCCTCTTCAAAAATTTCCCCCATGGAAATTTACCCCTCCCCTGGTCCTGGACCCCTGACCCCCTGGGATGGACGCGGCCCCTCCCCGGGCAGGTCCGGGCACGCCCAACCCCTCCCTATTCTATGGCACAGCCTCTGCTACAGCATTGCTCCCTGGCAGGGCACTAGCCACACCCCCTCCACCTATGCTATAACACAGGCTATGTTATAACGTTGCGGACTAGGGAAACACGCCTAACTACTGAAATCTTTATATGTACAATTTGAATAAGTCAAATAAAGCTAAGAATAAGCATACTAGATTAATGTGAGATTTTAGCCAAAACATTATGACAATTAATCGAATTTCATCTGATTGAATTTCAATTGGCCCATTTGTATATAGCTGACTTTAAAAACAAATTTTCTGGAGATTAAAAGTTGTAATTACAATGAATTTGTTCCTAAGGTATGATCATTTAATATTTCATTATCTACCGAGCAAATTTATAGTTCAAAATCAGCTCCAATGCCATACTGAGTCTCGACCAACCCTAAAATATTAAGTCTAAGTGTTTAACTAGAGAAAATCTAAAGTTTACCTCACACTCAAGTCCTGATACATAAGAGCTTAGAAATAATAAAATTAACATATTATTGAACAAAATATGTGAAGATTATTTCCTTCCTTATTCCACCCTCACAACCAACCCCACTACTATGATATTCAAATAAGGTTTATATGTGATCACAAAGATAAGTTACAATGATTAAGATGTCACCAACCACATAATCCTGATGACACCCGTCTTGTTTACTATTAAGAAAATCTAAAGGCCATGAACCTTTTTGAAAGACAAGCATGTAGAATAATTTTTCTGAATTATCTGTTGATTGATTAAGAACTAAAATTAATTGTATTCAAAAAGTCACACTTTCTCACATTACACTAAACTTAAAAAAACATGAAATGAATTGTGAGGAATATACCCTAATGTAATAAATAATGTAATGATTGTTAAAACGTTAATTAACTCTTAAATATCCGATCATTTTGCTATTAAAATTTGACTAGTGCCTTAGAGAAACATGTAGGTACCAATCTGCATCCAAACCATCATGATAACCCCTGTACCCTTCATTCATTTGTGATTTCATTAATCATGCATTATTTTTTCTTTTTCCAATGCAATTCTACACCAATCATCCTCAAAGTTGACAATGAAGAGCATCAAGAGACAGTTGCAACCTAGCAGCAATACAATGAAGGACAATGGATGCAACCATGAAAACTATCACGGATCAAAGACTTCCCTTCTCCACTACAAAAGACCACCTCAGCCCCCTAAGTTTAATTAAGGTCGGGAGGTGTGTAATGAAAATTTATACACTAAGCAGATTACAACAATAAAGAATGAAGCACACGCAAAACAACAAAAGTTACAAGATGCTTAGTAAACAACACACATTTTATGCTAGTTTATACTCCACGCTGACCACAGTAAACACTTTATCTATTCAATAGGAAACATGCAACTTTTAAACAATTCAGCTTCGGTAGCATAAACGACTTACCTTTTTTGTAAACACCCACTGATAACGCAAGTCCTATAAAAGCCCAGGACCAAAGCTAGAGAGAGTAGCTGCAGTCAACAATAATTCACGATATTCTGACTTTGATTATATTCATTCAACTATGATTGCATTATAATTTGTATATAGTTGATGATTATTAATGAAATTATACATAATGTGCCACGACGTATGTTACAAAAGTTCTAAAAACCAGATCCATATAATTTCTTTTCTTTTTTCCAAAAATCACAAAACCTAAAGTTCTTCCAGCCCTGGTACATATATACAAAGTAGTAAGATTCAGATTATCAGTAATCAATTTTGACTTTTCTTTTTGCATTCACTGAGCCTAAACAAGAAACGAGAATCAAGCACCTTGAAAGATCATTCTTGGAAGGAATATATTAGCCGAAAATCATGTGAAATTAAGTAAAGTGAGGTGTTGGTCGCTCGGTTTTCTGCATGTGGCCAGTTGTCCTAATATGCTTGTGTTTGTTCATCCTTACCTGATAGTTTTGTTGGTCAGTTGGTTGAATTGACTGGCTGGAGGCACAGTTTAATGGTTAACCCTGATTCTGTGATTCTTTTCTTTGTCCCTAATTGCTTTTTTACTTTGTCCTGATTTTTGGCAAAATGTTGCATCTTGAGCTTATTTTCAGATTTTGATAAGCTTTCTTGGCCAAAAATTGTGATTTATTTACCCCTGCTCCCCAAAATATATTTAATCATACATGCAAACGGATTCAAAGATAGGGGAAAGGGGGCCTGCCCTAACCCCCTGTTATCAAAAAAAATTAGGCACAAGAGAGAATAGTCTACTTTTTATTGATTTTAGCCGTTTTTATCACAATTTTAAGATTTTTCAGGACTTATTAATGACATTTACTGATTTTATTGATACTCTGAGAATTTTATTTTCATGTCAGGAGAGTAAGTATGGCTTATGTATAGAAAAAGGATTTGAACTCTTCCTTCCCTGCTACATTGTATACATAAATTATGTAATTTTTATTAAATATACTCCTTTTCCAAACAATGTAATTGTACCAACATACATATAATCTAAAATAATTTCCTGCGATATTCTTTCTATAACGTAATCTTCAAAATTGTAATGCATTGAAAAACCCTATTGCCCTATCTGTATTACCATAATGCATGTTTGTGATCTTTCTACCAATATTTTAAATAAATTTAAGAAAAATGAAGGACATTGCATTTTATTCTTGCACAAAAGGAAATTAATTGAAAAATAGCGTAATGCTTTTGGAGAACAAAAATAGAAATACTCTTCCAACATAATTAGTTTTAATATAATTTTCTCTGCATTCATACCTTTTAAGAAATGTGCGCATTTTTAGCCTAAATATCCCCACTTAATAATTATTATATTTATTTGGAATGTTTTGGAATCGGTTGCTGACCAATTGTGCACTTGGCACGCTTTCAGAACCAACTATTTTACATACAAATTTTTGGCAAGAAACAGTCAAACAATATGCAAATTGAATTTGTCGTAGATTTTAAGCTCAATTGGATTTACGATTTTTATGATAGTTGTGCTTTGTCTGTACACAGGACTCATTTTGATGTGAAGCGGGCAGATAAATAATCCCTTGTCAGTAATTTGTATACCCATTTTGTGAGAAATGGGCCAAAAACCTAAATTCTCAATAATTTCAAGCCATTTCCAGCAAACTTTCTGCAATTTTAGCCTGCATTTTCCATCTAGGTATTTTAAATTTTTATCAAAATTTCCTTAGGAAGCATATCTATTGTCTCAGTGAAATTTTACATGCGCTTATTTATAACTTCCTTTTTATGTGAGGGACCAAGCGGGTTTATAAAATGTAGTGCATTCCATGTGTTATAGGCTCAATGCATAAAAATGATAGGAAACAAAAATGGTATACCAATTTTCTGTGTTGGATTCCCTATACTAAAATTTTTACATCAATTTCCCTTTTCTAAATTAGTATACCAATTTTCTGTGCTGAATTTTCAATACTAAAATCAGTATACCAATTTCCCTTTTCTAAAATGGTATTCCAATTTTCCTTCATATATTTAGGTTTGAAGCTCGGACCTCATTTGGGTGTTTCTTTGGCGGGCTGCGTTGACCAGGAATTTCTCGAATTACAAATTCGCCAAAATTAAATTAGCAAGGTCCGATTATGGCCACATGGCCAAACACCTGAACAGGGTGGCCAAAGTTGCCACTGAACGGCACAAATGCAGGCAATACAGCCTATTTAGGTTTGATGAGCCTGTCACAGTTGGGCTGATCTGGAATGCCCTTGATTACACGCCATTCTGAGTCGCCGGCAACATGTGTTGCTACAAATTTTACGCTGGCCAAATCATTGGCCATGATAGGCGTCGAGGCCGATTGACGTAGTGGTACCGGCTGGTCCTGAAAATAAGCCATTCCATCCGTGTGTTAGAATGATTTACCCTGTTTATTGAGGGACAGCAGATGCCGTTTTTTATTGTATCACTAATCCCAATGGCCCTTTTAATAGCCACTGAACTAATAGAAGTGTATATTTTGCAAGCATACGTATTATTATTATTTTTGGCACAACAAGGTCAAATTTTCAGTGCTTCTACTTTTTTCACATTTATTTCTCATTTGAGTGGCACAGCTAGTATGAGCTTGGTTTGACTTTGATGGTGTATGTATCTATCTCCAGTTACTATGACTTTACCTTTAGTGAATAATATGGCTGTTGCGTTTCTCAGGTAAAATCTCAGGCTCATATTGGCAATTTTTGCTTACTTTTTTGTAAAAATTGGCTAGATTGATTGGAAAATTTAATTTAAAAGAAGTGACAAACATGTAAATTTTGACTTTGAGATTAGTGCTTGAATCAATAATTTTCAATCCTTTTTCTAATGTCTGCTTAGCTTCTTCAACCGTTTTTGATTCCACGCACATGATATTTCCAGACTCAAAAAACAGTAAAGTAGATTTTGGGTTGGTCATACAAAAAGTTAGACCTAAAATTTATGTGGTTCATATTTTGTACTCAGAAAATTACTTTATATCTGGTGTAGATTCTTTTCTCACTGTTGACACTACTGACAATATTCTGAACCTCTATTTTTAAGTACTGTAGGTATTTATATAAGTATACATGGTGGATGTGCAACATAAACCTTACAGATAATTATTTACTGTAAATTGTGGGTGTAATTTAATTAGTTTCTTGCTGTTGAGGAAAATGTTTGAAGACTCTTTTTCCCATTTCCTGACTAGCACAATTAAATTCTGCACACCTTGGACACATTTCTATATGTATGTACCACACACCTGAATATGTTTTGAAAAAACTCTCATTGAATTTTTATTCTGACAATAATCACAAGTGAATCATGAGCATATACATACGCCTATCCAGATTTTCGCCACACAGCTCAATAGGGGGCCAAATTGCCCTCCCATAGGGTTTTACATCATTGTCTAGCAATTGTAACTTTTCCTCAACTTTTAATACTTTTTCAGGCCTTTTTTCCATAATTATTACTTCTTCTCTTTTCAGTATTACTCCCTCTACTTTTGTGGTAGCCTCCTCTTCCTGCTTCTAAGTTTATTTAATTACTGCCTCCGTCTTTTTCTTTTAAAATAAGTGCATATGCATTAACCTACCCAGAATTCACTAGTATTTATAGACTTTGTTTATAAATATACCTGGTAACCATAATATAAATGTGTCAAAATGGCATCAAAAGTAGAAGGTATCTGAAAACACATTGTTTTACACATTTTGAAGTACAGATACGTGGAAGAAGGGAAGTTGGGCAAGTACTTTTGGTCAAGAATGAGACCTGAGTATAGGCAGAAGCGAGAGAAATGGTCATTTATTAACGAATTGGAATATTACCTTAAAATGAGAGACTTTGAATTGTTGTGCCAGTTTTGGCATGAATTTAACAATGAAACAAAGGAATTTTTGAAAACTTTTTCGAAAATGTAGCTATGATCATATTATATATCAAATTCTGCCAGGCTAAAGGCTATAGTCTGTTTCACACTCAACAATTAACTTTAGCAAGCAAGGTTGCGAGTTGTATGTAGATACAATTAGTATTAGTTTAATTATAGTTTGACTCGAGTTTAATCTTGGTTTGACACTAGTTTTACACTTAAAGCTTACAAGCCGGTGTATTCTCTTTACTCCCTACATTAGCTTAGATTTAGGTCTCTAATAGGCTCTGCTTAAACTTATAGACTTAGCTAAGGTTTACTTTACGCTCAGCTTAGATGGTTTGGGATTCCCCAACTTGGCACTTTACAATTAGGCTGGTGTAATTTGGTTAACCATTTTTAAATACACACACATTTAATACTGACTCCACCTTCCATTGACCTGAAAACAAAATAGGTATATTTATACACATGGCCTATGCTTATACATAAGATCCAGATTCTAAATTGTTTTTTTGATACAATGAAAACAAAAACACATACAACAGGATGCATTAATCACATATCACACCATTGCTGCTTTACTCTCCTTTGTAGTGTTGTAAAAGATAAGGATTTTTTGCAAGATAAAAGATAAAGATAAAGTTGAAATTTTAAAATCTAAAAGATAAAGATAAAGATAAAGATAAAAATTAAGAAAGATAAAGATAATTTGCGAGATAAAGGAACCAAAAAGATAAAGATAAAGATAAAGATAAAGTGTAAATATGGTCGCCTGGACCTATAGTCTGGTTCATTTAACTTTGAGGTTTTTGAAAAAGTTTGAAGCGGTTACAAAAGTGTTTTAAACTAATACAATAAATATGATATATTACAGTATGTTGAGTCATATAGAGACGTTTGCTTGTTTTGAGCCGCATTACTGCACTAACAATTTAAACCACTTTTGTAGCCTGATCCTTGTGGAAAATTCCAGAAGAATCCCGCAAATTCAATTGAAACAGACTATATAGGAGAATGTTGTATGTGAAGTGCAATTAACCAGAGGTCAAAGAGGTAATAGGCATAAAGCACACATAAATGTAGGTTTGGGTGTTTACCCGCAGTATCTAACTGACCCACGTAATACTATTACTGGCCAGGCATGTAACTGGCTGTCCTGTTTTGGTGGGGAAACAACACCAATTTTGGGGGGAATAAGCCAAAAATGGCCAAAAATAGCACAAAATAATGTTTAAAAAGTCCTATCTACTGAATTTTGGGGATGGGGTTCGGCCGGACCCTTCTATTCCCCTCAGGGCTATGTGCCTGCTTCTTGCTGACAGCAAGTCATTTCTTTCTTTTCACAAGCATTGAAACAAAATTGGAAATGAAGGTTAAAATCCGGAAACGTAAACGATGTGTAAAAGCCGGAAACAGAGACGGCAATGATCCAAAGCACCGGAACCGGGGTTTTCCAAGTAGGGCGCATCAGGGTGAACACCTTAAACCCCATTTTAGGCTAAATTTCTCCCACTTAATAGAGATTTAGGGGCTCGGAAACTAGGTACCCCATTAATCATATGAGAAGCTGACCCCGGTTCCATTGAAAGTTTCTCCAACCTAGGGGTGGTCCAAAGTGCCGTAACCGGGGTTCCAAAGTAGGGCACATCAGGGTCAAAACTCCCAATCCCGTTTCCGGTAAAATCTTACGCATGGAAGCAGTGTTTTTCCGTATTTGGCAAAGATTTTTCCGATGTACAAAAACTTTTGGGACCGTCTTTGTACATGTACAACGATTTTTGGGAAATCAAAAATTGCAAAAAAGGTCTAAAATTCGAAAAACTTTTTGGCGCTTTGCGCTGAAATGAGTAATTGTGTGTTCTATATATTTTTATAATTGCAGAAATTGCATTTAAAAAAGGGAAAATGTCAAATTTTCCGGCACTTTGCAACGTTTTATGACAATTCTTCGTGATTTTTGCCTTCAGAGTCCTAGAAATTAGCAGAAATACACTACCAAAAGTCGAACAACTCTGTTTTTACAACATTAAAATTGCTACTGTACCATATCTTAGTACACAAAAATTTGCATGTATGAAATGTACAAAGACTTTTGATGGCCATCTTTGTACATGTACAAACGGACCTTGTACAAAAAAAATGCTGCATGGTATGGGGGTTTAGGGGCTCAGAAACAGGGTACCCCATTATTCACGTATGTAGCTGACCCAGCTCAGTTGGGGGTTTTTCCGCCCTGGGGGCAGTCCAAAGTGCCATAAACGGGGTTCTGTAAATAGGGCTCATCAGGGTCAACACCCCAACCCTGTTTTGGCAAAATTTCACCCATAGAATGGGGGTTTAGGGACTAGGAAATTTAGTAGCTCATTATTCAAATATGTAGCTGACCCCAGTTCCGTCAGTGATTTCTCTGCTCTGAGGGTAGTCCAAAGTGGCGGTACCGGGGTTCCCCAAGTAGGACCCATCAGGGTCAACACCCGAAACCCTGTTTCCGGCAAAATTTTACCCATGGAAGGGGGTTTAGGGGCGCGGAAATGGAGTACCTCATTATTCATATGTAGCTTACCCCGGTTCCATTGTGGGTTTCTTTGCACCTGGGGGTGGTCCAAAGTGGCGGAACCGGGGTTCCCCAAGTAGGACCTATTAATGTAAACACCCCCAACCCCATTTGCGGCTAAATTTCTCCCACTGAAGGGGTTTAGGAACTCGGAAACAGGGTACCCCATTATTTATATGAAAAACCCCGGTTCCGTCAGGAGTTTCTCCGCCCTGTAAGTAGTCTAAAGTGCCGGAACTGGGGTCGCAAGTAGGGCCCATCAGGGTCATCAACACCTCCAATTCCTTCTCCAAAAATTTTTCATTTACCGAAGGAGGGTTTAGGGGCTCGGAAATGGGGTACCACATAATTCAAATGAAAAGCTGAAACCTGTTCTGTCAGGGGTTCCTTCGCTCTGGGGGCAGTCCAAAGTGCCATAGCTGGGATTCACCAAGTAGGACCTATTAATGTGAACACCCTCAACCCTGTTTCCGGCAAAATTTCTCCCAATCAAGGGGGTTAGGCATATATGTACATGGATAAAATTTTGCCTGGAAACGGGGTTGGGGTGTTGACCTTAATGGCTTCTACTTGCAAATACACAGTTCCGTCACTTTGGACCATTCCTAAGGCAGAGAAACCCCTGAATGAACCGGGGTCAGTTACATATATGAATAATGAGCTACTAAGTCTCCTAGTCCCTAAACCCCCATTCTATGGGTAATATTTTACCAAAAATGGGGTTAGGGGTGTTGAACCTGATGGGCCCCACTTATGTAACCCCAGTTCCGGCACTTTGGATTACCCTAGGGTGGAGAAACCACCGACGGAGCCGTGGTCAGCTACCTATATGAATAATGGGGTACCCTGTTTCCGAGCCCCTAAACCACTCTTCAGTGGGAGAAAATTGGCTGGAAACGAGGTTCAGTGTTCACTCTGATGGGCCCAACTTGGGGAACCCCGCTTCCAGCACTTTGGACCACCCCCAGGGCGGAGAAACTCCGAACGGAGCCAGGGTCAGCTTCACATATAAATAATGGGGTACCAGTTTCCGAGCCCATAAACTCTCCTTCAATGGGTGAAATTCAGCCGGAAACGGAGTTAGGGGTGTTGAAGCTGATGGACCCTACTTGGAACCGCGGTTCTGGGATTTTGGACCACCCCGGGGTGGAAAAAGCTCCTTATGGAACCAGGATGAGCTTCACATATGAATAATGGGGTACCCCGTTTCCGAGCCCCTCCCCCTTTAGTGGGAGAAAATTTACCGGAAACGGGGTTGGGGTATTCACAATAATAGCTCCTACTTGGAGAACCCCAGTCCTCCACTTTGGACCACTCCCAGGGCGGAGAAACCCCCGATGGAAATGGGTTCAGCTCCACATTTTAATCATGTGGTACCCCGTTTCCAAGCCCCTAAACCCACAGAGTGGGAAAAATTTTGCTGGAAACGAGGTTGGGGGTGTTCACATTAATAGGGGTCCTACTTGGGGAACCCTAGTTCTGTGACTTTAGGCCACCCCAGGGCGGAGAAACCCCCGACAAAAGCAGGTTCAGCTTCACAATTGAATTATGGGGTACCCTGTTTCCGAGCTCCTAAACTTCACCTTCAGTGTTTGAAATTTTACCGGAAATGGGGTTGGGTGTATTGACCCTGATGGGTCCTACTTGGGGAACCCTGTTTCCGGCACTTTGGATGACCCTCAGAGCGGAGAAACCCGCTATGGAACTGTGTGCAAAATACTATAACTATGTTTCCGTTTCCCTATTATGCCCATCATTTCTGTTTCCATTTCCATTTCCGGATTTTGCCCACACCCTCAATATACAGGCATTAGTTTGGGCCACACTTTGTTGGGTTCAAACAATCGTTTTCTTTACTTTTCTTGTATTACAGTAAAATTTGAATTGGTCTAAATGTATTTCACATCAAACCAATATTTTGGATTATGTGCTAACTTATCTACATACTTTATCTTTTTTAGCAAGAAATTCCTTTCAAAAAGATAAAGGTAAAGATAAAGATAGCCGATGATTTTCCTAAAAGATAAAGATAAAATAAAGAAATTGTCAAGATAAAGATAAAGATATCTTTATCTTTATCTGTATCTAATTGGGTAATGCTACGCCTGCTGCAGGTGTTGGTTTTTTAATTTTTAGCGCCATGTATATATAACTTCTGCTCATTTGCAAATAGTGTGGATCGGGTGAAATTCTGAATTTGTAGGGGCCTTCATTTGTTATTGGGTGCATAGGCTGCACTTCATCCCAAAATCCTCTTTTAACCGAAACTTGGGTAGGAAGGACAGTGAAAAGATTGAGTTCAGCAGCCCGTTTCACGAAGGTGTCTAACTTTTTAGTCGACTAACTCAGTTAGCCAGCTAAATTTTTTGAGTTAGTAGGCTAAAGTTAGCCGACTAACTTTTTGGGTTTCACTAGGGTGTCTAACTCCTTGTCTAACTTTAGCCCGGGCTAACTTTGAAGTTAGATAGGCTCATAAAAGTTAGACAGGGAAAATGTGGTTTAAACCAAACATAGGTACATTACATAATAACATTTTGTGCATCAAAAATCGTTCCCTGCAGTGTTTGGTTAGTTTTTCTTTGTTTTATCATTGACAATTATGGGATCATGTACTGAATCTAAACGTAACAAACCATTTACTGAACCGGAAAGGCAATTCATCACTCAGTTTGTCAGGGACCATGCCACAGTTTTCAATTGCAATGACAGAAAGGCCGATTCAAACAAAAGAAAAACAGAAAAATGGAAAGAAGTAAAAAAAGAGAGCGATTTGGGCAATTGAAAGTTTGCATTGCACAACATAAGCAATATAGTGTTTTTGAAAAATTATCATTAAGCCCAGTTTAAAAATCAAATAAATTGTGAACTCACACACATAAAGGATTGTGGCCCTTGCATTAAAAACCTATTTTTTCCCACAAAAGGTCCACAAATTATTATATGCAATCAGAAAAAAATTTCCTCTACTGTTGCCACAATAATCTAAAAAAACAATGTGACAAAAAGTGGTTGAAATATCATTGATTGAAAAAGTTTGTACAAACTTGTTTAAAGTTTTTCACCAACTATTCTGATGAATCATATGTACATAGAGTGATAGTCATCGCATGTGTAGTCGTTTCCATGCTTCAGTTGGCAATGCAAGTCAGTGCGCAATATGGAATGAATAGAGATGCTGCCAACGTGAAAAAATGTTGGAAGAACATGTGTGGAAAAGCCAAAACTGAAGTAGCTGATGAAAGACGCAAGCATCAGAAAACGGGGGGTGGTTGTGAAGAAATATGTGTGTTGGAGGAAGCCAAAGACAGCTTGCAGGTTAATGGAGAAAATAATCCATCAATTACTGGCCATGGGGATGGATTCGATTTAGGCAACAGTGATGAAGAATTCACTCCAAAATTCTTTGTGACCATGGATGAAAATCTGGTCAATGATTTCAGTCAAAGTGTAAATGAATCAATGAATCTGAAGCAGCAGTTTTTCAAACTTCAAAAATTAAATCCGCTACAACTTCAGGCAACAGCGCTTTGCAGAAACCAAGGAATAAAAAGGAAAAATTGTGCAAGGAAGACATGATAATTCGTGTTTTACTTGCCAAAGAGGCAAAGCATATTGCAGAGAAGAATAAGTTCGAGATGGAAAAAAATCTCATGCAGCAAAAAGTCAATGCCAAAATTCAAGGGTGGTTGGTATTCCGTTTCAAATGCGAAGAATGCATTTGGGGCTGCCTGTCAAGCTTTCACTCAGTCTTGCATTGCTAAAGATGGTGCACAATTTACTCAGTTTTCTAGTGCCCCCAGTGCGCTGATGCAACAAAATTCGATTTATGAAAATTTGTAAATGCTCGTTGTGACTCATGCAAGTTAATTTTGTTATTGATGAATGAATGCCCACATTGTTATGACAGGTTGCAAACAACATTACATTACTTATATTCTATGTACCTATCTTTCTAATACCAATTTTCTAATAGTACCAAATCATTTGTTAATGGCTTGGTAAGATTACTATTAGAAATTCCGCACATGCTATTGCATGCTCCTGCATTTGTAAGAAAATTGGATTTGAAAAGGCCCACATATTTGTTAAAAAATTTTGTGATTCCAAAATTTGAATGGGAACAGGGGTGGCAAAAACCAAGATTTAAAAATTTCAATTTTTTGGTTTTTGGTTTTTGATCTGGTCTTTCTTGGGTTTTGCTTGATTTTTGATGGTTTTTGCATATTTTCACTGAACTATTGAGTTAATAAGGAAGAATTTTATTTTTCGAATGTTATTTTTACAAGCTCATTGAAGAAACCTAAGACACAAAAAAGATGTTTTATTTGCATAAAATGGAATGCAGCATAATTCATAGCAGACCATCACATATTACATTATTCGTCATCACCAGACATATCACTTTCATTCTTTTTCATCTGAATTTGGAATAGTAGTCGGCAAACTGGCAGGCATTGATTTTGTGGTGAAAACGAGTTTTTGAACTGTTTCAGCAGGCCTCAGTGAGTTTTGCAATTTTAGTGAATAAAATCAAACGTCGACAAAAAATTTTCCTCCCAGTGCTCACACGACCACGACCACACATGGGCGTGGGGAGGTTCACCCATCCCCCCTCCAAATTTTTTTTTCACCCCCCCTCAAAAAATTTGGCCGGCCCTGGAGTATGCCAGCCCACTGGCTATGCCCTTGATAGATTGCGGCCGATTATTAGAACAAATCATAACAAAATGTTGAATTTTAAACATCTTGTAAAAGACAGGGATGTAAAACCTACCCAGAATTCACTAGTATTTATAGACTTTGTTTATAAATATACCTGGTAACCATAATATAAATACGTCAAAATAGCATTAAAAGGAGAAGGTATCTGAAAACACATTGTTTTACACATTTTGAAGTACAGATACATGGAAGAAGGGAAGTTGGGCAAGTACTTTTGGTCAAGAATGAGACCTGAGTATAGGCAGAAGCAAGAGAAATGGTCATTTATTAACGAATTGGAATATTACCTTAAAATGAGAGATTTTGAATTGTTGTGCCAGTTTTGGCATGAATTTAAGAATGAAAGAAAGGAATTTTTTGAAAACTTTTTCAAAAATGTATCTATGATCATATTGTAACTTTAGGGGCTTCACCCGCTTTCGAGGTATTTGAGTATCTTAGCACGTGCAAACAATTTGGTTGATTAAGTACTTGAAGTATGTACAGATAGCTAAACCGACAGCACGCCGTGGGGGAAGATACCCAACACACAACAACTATGAAAGCAACAAACCCCAAAAAGTACCTTTGGGGCTTACCCAAGTACCTAAGCTACATCTAGCGCTGGTCAGGAAGCTGCGGCCTAAAACCTGCACTCTTCCAAATGACTCTGAATACTTACGACCTAAAATCTCCATGGACGTATCTGTCCGGTACTTATGGAGATTATGGGAAGGGAAATCCGACCACGGTTACTAACACAGGAGTAATTAGATAACCCCGGTATTTGCCCTAGGTCCTTGGGCTTTTTTAGACCAAAAGAATAATATTTGCAAAAAGAATCAAAAGGGTTTTGCACCAGATTACCTATGGCAAAAAAATTACAAATTTTGGTTCCAATAGCACTCTATACCTAAATCACAACAACAAAGAGCTCTTATCTGGGCTGTAATCCACTATAAAAATTATGTAATAATTTTTATAGATTTTTAGTTCGAAAATAGGATTGAAGAATTTTGATGAAAATATATAACAAAAAGGTTTTACCCAAAAGCAGAAAGTAAAGTCGTGGCCGGCCTAATCCCAATTCCTAAGTGCCTGCGGTATAATGCATCTCTAGACAGTTATTTTTCTTGCTTTTATCAAATCAAACCAATGTACAGGCTTAGGCGCTGATATAGTCAAAGACAACACACCGGGAAACAAAAAGGCAATTCTGCCACAGCAACCAAATTAATACTAAGTGGAGGGAGGCCTACAGTAATATAAGAAGAAAAGAAAAAAGAAATGTTTTTATAAGAGAAATGGGTGCTACTTGCACATGGATTTTTTGGGTCTCTGCACAGGCTCAATGTGAATAGCGGTCATGTTGCCTATGTTTTAAATGTAAAGAAATGATAAGGGACTTATAGGGGTTCCACAGTAAAATCGCATTTCCGTGTCCCTTGCAACACGTGGCGATGAGAAGTCCGCATTAATTGATCAGCGAGGCGCTTTTGAGCTTTTACGCCTTTTTGATCGCCTTTCCGAATTGCTTCCCATTGGGGATGTTTTTTGAGCCGGGCTTTTGCGACAACAACCAATTGCGCCAGGCATAGATTATCATCATGTTTAATCTAAATGTGAGGAGTGCATAATTTTCGATGGATGTCATAAAATTACGTTCAACTTCATTTGTTTACCCAGCTCACGTCAAAAATAATGAATTGAAATACAAACAACAGAGGATTTAAATACATATACCATATTATAGGGGTTTTGCGTTGTAAAAACTAGGTGAAACGTCAAAGCAATAATTATTTACATACAAAAATTCACGGTTTAAAAATTAGCATAAGATAACATTATATTCTTTTTCACTAATTACTTTCGAAATAATAAACAGAAATATAATGAAATATAATTGGTCCAGTTATTTATATAATAATGCGTTTCCGAAAAACGAGATGAAAAAATATTAAAACAATAATTATTTACACACATAATTTTGCATAATTTCATTCATTTAAAAGTGATACAAAGGAAACATCACACTATAAGCGTTCATACAAATTAGAATCTAATCACCGTAATTTATATTGACTAATTCTCATATTTTTGCGCTTTTTTGATATGAAATTCAATATATAATTCCACAAAATTATCCATATGTATTATATTAAATAATAGTGTTGGGAGGAAAATACTTTGGTTCGTATTCGCAAACAAAAATGAATGCAAAGTTAAAACACGAGGGCTAGTGTAAGAAAAAATATATGAAAATCGAAAATTTGCTTCATTGAAACTATAGATAAACATCATTTTACGCAATTTCAGCATTTTTGGGGTTATTTAAAAAGAACCCCATAGATCACTTCATATAAACCGATCTTCATTTATGCAAGTACACAGAATGGATATGAAAATGTAAACTAATCATGATGAGAAATGCACATGAGGGGAATCTGAGGGGCAAAATAAGACAATCAAAAACTGCTTCTTTGGAATTTACCAGAAATTTTTATGATTTCAACATGTTTTAAAATTATTCAAAAAATTTCATTATCTGACCCCTAGACCGACCATATTGTGCACACAAACGTAATTATCAAACTTCAAATAAAATAATTTCTCCAAAATGAAATATTAGCCAAAAATTTTGTGCTCCGAAAAATGCTTTTCTCAAACGTTTCAAGCTATCTCTATTCATCACTCACTTGCACAAAGCACCCGCCATGGCCGCAGTGTTTTTGGAACCACTGGTTCCAGTTGACGATCTGGGTATTCAAATTTTTATGGCGCGTATTAGGGTTGCCGCCACATGGCAAATCGATAATGACGACTTTCATCGTCATTTGTTCGCTAAAGTCAAACGGCCGTTTCGATTGCTGTATTTTTTCAATGACGCTTAATATACAATCGGCGTCTCATCGCCCAATAGTCGCAAAGGGCACCAAAATGCGACTAGTGAGACTTGGGTGCACAATTTCCAATCCAATGCGGTCAGTGATGTCGCAATTGACGGTCGCACGCCAAATAATATTGTCCAAAATCTGTGGAATACGGGTCCTATTTATATCATTAATATGGCGGAATCAAATGTTGTATCCGACGGCTTTGGCATTGAATTGCTTAACGCAAAGGTGGGATTCTTTGCCCATTTTGTAGAAGTCGGCAGTGGGACAACTGCCGCCAATTTGGCATTCGTCAAAATCACCGGCAAAAATTGTTTCCAAAATTTGGGCGATCCGAAATTTTGAGATTCGGTGGTAGTAAGGCGCAATTTCAGGAATTTGGCGAAAATAAATGATGAAATTTTTGGCTCATTGCACCATTAAATTGCTGTCAATTAATAATTGCAACAATTTGGCGGTAATTTTGGGCGGGGGTAGTTGCGAGCCGTCTTCAATTGTGGTAGCCCATAATTTGGGCGTAATTAATTGTTGGCATTGGGGAGCGTCGTAATTAATTATTCAATTCCATATTATCAAAAACAATCGCTGAATTGTGCGCCCATAATTTTGAATCAATTAGTCGTTTAAGAATATCAAACGGAGTAGCCATCCTGAAAAAGATCTAACAGATTATAAGAATCATTCTTATTTATAGACACAAACGATGATAAGAGAAAGGGAGAAAATTTTTATCTGCAACCACTAAAACTCAAAGAATGATATTTTGCATACTACATGCTTCTTTTATTTATCAGGCAACAATTTTTTCATCACATTCCATTCTCTGTTGAGCAATAAATTTGCATAGCAGTATATGCGCAACATCAAACGTTTTTATTCTGGCTCGCTCTTCGCGAAGATTGTTATCGCGCTATTTGTCTCAAGATGCTGTTTTGCATATTAATTCAGTCTGCATTCCTTCAAGATCGCGCTTATTTAATCATGGTTACTCTTATTTTCAGCTTCTCAATCCCATTCCTGAGATTGAGTTTTTCGCTGCTCCTTTACATTCCTATTCTTCATGCTGATTTGCATACCATTTGAGTGCGACTTCTAAGGCTTAAAAGTTGGTTAGCGTAGATCTTATCACACATGTTTTCCACCATTCCCGCCAATTTATATTTCATAGTCATGCGCAATTTTGTCTCAATTTGTTACATAAAAAACTTGGTTCTAATCTTATTGCAAATGTTTTCTGCAGCTACTACTTATCTTTCTATTATGCTTTTATAAAAACCTTGCAAGCTCTTTGCATAGATCGTATCGCACCAGCGCCTTTTGCATATCAAATTCTCAGTCACATTCCTATGATCGCGCTAATTCATGTATCAACATGCTTCTTCTTGTTTTTTCCTTTACAATCCTGTGATCATAGTGTTTCATTTACTTACGTGATTCTTATTTTTCTACATATTCTTCAATAGCAGTGTACTTCTCAGTTGCTTAATGCCCAACATTCACCTGTTTTGTCCCAAGCTTCTCGCCAATTCGGTTTTCATCATATTCCACAGTCATATGCAATTGTCTCAATTTGTTTCATAAAAACTTGGTTCAGTCTTATTGCACATGTTTTCTGCAACTACTACTCTTTGTTCTATTAAGCTATTATAAAAACTCGGCTAACTTTTTGTAGAGATTGTATCACACAGTTCTCCACCAATTTGCATGTTTTCTTATTTTTTGGTCAAATATTGCAATGCTTTTATAAAAACTTGGTTTGTTTTCGCATCATATTGTATCAATACATTTTTTATTTTTTCTACAATTACGTTAGCTCAAACTCGTTGAACATTAGTATACCATTTGCTCATCTTGGCTGTTTTCTCTCAAGATGGTTCGACTATGGGGTCGCTATTATAGCGCAAAGATGCACTGTCCGGTAATTGTGGAACAATCATCGTACTATGGACATATGTTAAGGCATATAGATCAAACGGCGGAAGCATTCTTTACTCTACGGAGAGCACAAATCAAGGCATGCCTTGAAGAAGCTCTGGAATACGGCGTATTTTGAGACTATACCAAATCAGACAGCAAGTGGCGCCAAATTCTGTAGATGATGACCAACGTACCTATTGGTTGGACAGAGCGTACTCACAACACAAGGATTGTTTTTGCATAAAGGTAGTACTAGCCCCAAAGCCGAAGAAAAGTGATGGCTTCAATGTCGTTACTTTCTACCCTATACCTTGAAAACGAAGAGTCACATTCAAATATTTATTTTATTATTGATCCCCAAAATCCCAACGGCCCTTTTAAGGGCCACCATATGACAGAAGTTTATTGATTTGCCCTTACTTGCGTTCAGCGGAGATTGGAGGTATATTAATCCCGTTATTTTTGTAAGAAAAATTTCTTGATAATGGAAAAGTTGTTTATAAATAAGAAATTTTATTTATTTATACATAGTTAAAGCAGATTTTTTGGCAAAAATGAATGCCCTATTATTAGTTTTAAGTGTTATTCGTATGACACATGCTGATCATTGCATGTACAATGGATCTCGTATAATTTGTGAAAAAAAGATAAATTATAATGATAACTTTACAAGAAACGCCAGATCAGTGATTTTAAAAGATGGATGCAATTTTCAGATTTTGGACTGGCGGAATTTTACACGTTGCTTCCCAAATCTAAAATCTATGAAATTCAAACCACGTTGTAAAAGCTGTTTGAAAATTGATCAAAATTTTCCAAAAAACTTGCAAATAGAAGGCAGGTGTTTAGAGAAAGGATGCAAAAACGAATTTAATACGATTTCTGGTGAATTACAGGGATGCTTAGCTTTACTCGTGATTCTAACAATTTTGTACCTAATTAGGTTCTTGAAAAATAAAATTTTAGATAAAATTAAATTTTTTTCTTCACGAGTTCCGTGAAGCTCTAGGTATGTACAAACAGTTGAGCGCGTATTATTGATTCATCATGGCAATGCGTCGGCGTGAGTTCTTTTCAGGCGCTTATTAATAACGAGTTCAATTTCTCCATTATGTATGGTATTGTGTTCGCTGAAACGCAGCAACTTTCCGTTGTAGAACGCTTTCAGATTATTTGGGTTGACGCGTTTACGCAATTTGTTACACGACTTGAATGCGTATTGTGAAAAATTGACACCTTTGAGGCCCATGAATTTTTCTGCTTTGATAATCAAATAATTGTGAATTATTCTAATTGTAATTTCAGACGCGTCAAAATGATCAGCGAGTAGAATTGTAGTTTCCATGATCCAAAAATTTATTTTTGAATCAATCAAGTTTACACGAACTCAAAATATTCTGAACAATTTCATCAGCACGAAACACGTCACTGCAATATTTTGATCCGGTCACAAAAAATTTACCCAAAGTATAAAATGATAACAGTGACACGATTATTTAAGGATTATTTCAAACCAGGAAACAGTTTGGGTTCATATACGCACTTAGGACGACATTTCTCATAAACGTCTCTCAAATCTACACAATGGCCGCATTTATTCGATCCAATGTAATTGTGAACCACAAAGTTTTGAATTTTGATTTTCGGATAAATTATTTTCAGGAGATACTGCATTTTTTTTAAAGTTTCGCGGGCTTCATCTTTGTTTTTAGTCCCTGTGCACACCAATTTGCCAGATTTGAACGCGAGCACCGTAGCTTTCGGATTTTGGAATTTCAGGCTAAGACCAGGAAAACGACCTGGCTGATATTTGACCCTGTCAGCATAGGTTGACGCAATAATGGTCAAATTGAGAAAGCAAGTACATTGCATACTCGCAATGAGATTGCAAATCTCCATAATGACAACATTATTGAGTGTCAATTGTATTTATAGGGGTGCTTGTAGGCAATTTTCCAAGTCAGCAAATCTTTTTTCAGTTTACCGCGCGGCTCATACATGAAAAAAACGTCATCAGATTGAAGATCTAATCTTTTCTTGAGTTTGCCACCACCTCCAATATCAAATTCGAAAAATTTTTCCTTCTTTTTTGGCGGTCTACCCCTTTTTTTATCAACTGTAGGCTTAGGTATCACTTGAACGCTAATTGGTTTACTTGCAGCTTTTTGTCTTTGTTCCTCTAAAACTGTCTGTGTGTGCATCGCATCTACATACATTTTTGCTTTTTGCTCGTTGTCATGTTTTTTACTTTTGAGAATTTTTTCCTTCTCTGTTTCTAAATCTACCTGTGCTTTAACTAACGGATCTTCAGTGATTTTCGATTTTTTAAGTAGAGATTGGTAAAACTCATCAGGTATGACGAACATTTTGCGGACATTCATTTTTTCAATGCTTCTTGAAGAGCCAAAAATAAATTAGAAATAAATTCCGCAGATTCCGTTTCCAAAACTTTTTGTTTATCCATTTTATGAGTTCCGGGCAATGCTAACAAGTACAAACTTGTTTTGTACTTTTGACAAAAATCTGATTGTTTCGCACAGAAAGTACCATTTAGTAAATGTCTAATTGTTTGCGTAAGCACTGAGAAAAATTCTGTCGGTGCTTGCCTAATTAGCGCGACTCTTAATCTCTTCGATGTACTTTTGTCACCCAGCAATTTAAAGTATGGTTCACTTATTTGAATCTCTGTTTTTGCTTTAGAAGTCATTTTTCGACTTTTTTTAAAATTAATTCATATTTATAAACATGGGCGCCATATAACCATTGGCCATTTGTCGACAAAAATATTGGTTCGAAGACGATCCTGGATCCTATTAGCGAATACGTCAACGAGTAGGTAATTATAAGGTTCTTCTTCCATGGCTTTTTGATATGCTATTTTTAGCGGACCCTTACTGCCATAAAGCTGATGATTTAGAGTTTCAAGAACATTCAAATGGGGTGTTTTGGTTAAAATAAAATAGTGCGTGTTTCTGTTGATCGTCGTCGCCATTGGTCCTTTGAAAAACAAATTCTGGGTTATGAAAAAATTTACCATGTTTTTGTGATGACCGTACACGGTGAAAAGACGAGCAAAATCTTCGTTTTTGACAGCTGCGTCAGCTAAATCATCGGCTATACACACATTTACTTTTTTGTCGTCAATACTGTTTTCAATTTTTTCCATGTTTAAGCCTTGGGAAAATGTGATTTCGGGGAATTCGTTTAGAAAATCTTCAAAAAGGGGCTGCCAAATATGATAAAAGTATAAAATTTTCCCCCTTTTCGTTTTAAATGGCCACTGTCTTAAAAGTTTTAGCAAAAACCATGTCTTTCCGCTCCCCATTGCCCCTGTAATAACGAAATTGGCAGGGGTGCGTAAAAATTGAATGTCTTGACTGATTTCTTCCATCACTCGCAAATCGAAACTTTAATTCTATATCGTTTTTTAAACCAGTCGCAAATCAATTTATCATTTAACGATCGATTATTTGAAAAGTAGCATAAAATGCTATTTATAGTGTAATTTTGAGAAAGCTTATACGCTGCAAAGAGGCAGTACATACCGCATATGGACGAAAAGTCAGACTGCAGCGCTTTTTTCACCCCCACGACGTACTGATGGGGGTAAGATGAAAATGATGAAAAGCGTAGAATGGCTTTTTCTAAACATTTTCCATACTCTTCAGGCTCTTCTCCAAAACTGTCAAAAAATATAATTTTTTCATTTGCGGGTTTAAAGAAGAGAACCCAATGCGTCCCTGCACCACGTGTAGTATTCACAATAATATAAAACGATTGCTCATTTTTGCCAATTTTTAGGTCGTACACCCCATCGCATGAAAAGACGCCTTTGAAATGCCTATCAAATTGGGCTAACGTTCTCAGCTGACCGGAATTCATAATTTTAAGGTATATAGTCGAGTATTACATTTCTGTGGTGATCTATACTTATAGAATTATCCCACAACATGTAGAAGAACAATGTACAGTAATCACCGAAAGCAGTTGCGGGCCATTGCCCTGTAAACGTAATTACCCCGTTAGATTTTGCGGGTATACCCCCTTCTTCAGGGTTCAAATCAAAAGGCAGAATCTGGTGACCTTCATGTAAAAAATCGTCAAAAGATATTCCAGTGTCCGAATCCGTGTAAAGTTTTTGAACTATATCTTAGCGAATTTAGATACGGATCAATAAGAGATTTGTTGGGGGTATAGGGCAGGGGTGGAAACAAACGTCCATTAACCTGTATTTGAGCACTAATACATTTTCTTAGTGATAACAAAAACGGATTTGCTGCATAAGAGCCTAAAACAGAAGACGACCTTACTAGGGTAATAATAATCAATCGGGGTATTTGACCACTATTTAAAACAAAATTAGATAAATGGGTTTGAGCAGGTGCTAGTTGCGTACTCCTTACTGTAGCGCGATTGATAGGGTACAATGCAGGTTTTTGTTGTAGGGAACGCTCTATACCTAAAATTGTACTACTAGATATATACATGCGCCTGACTTTCAGCATAATTTTCGTAATTATTATTTTTTCACTAGGTGTTGCTGCCCCTGAAAGCAAATGAAACGATGTAGGAGTGGGCACTAAAGTTAAAGAAAATTTCACACCCGGAATAATTAATTTCGATTGCAGTAAAAAATCACAGTGTATTTGTCCCGCCATTTCAACAACATTGCTTTCTGCGAATTTGGCTACGCGTTTATCGAATGCGGGGTTACTTCCTGCTACAGTAGCATTAAACATACCCGATTGCTCCTTGTAAAACATTTGTGGTATACCTACTGCCCCATTTTTAGCAGCTGAGGAGTATGTGAAATTTGTTTCTATATAAGCCCTATACGGATACGTGTTAGTTGCTTGACTAACTATCACGTTATTCACTTTTAATACAATATCGCGAAAAAGTGCATGCAATGTCAAGTTAACGGGTGCTACGCGGGCTGCTTTATCTAATTTTGATCCATCCGCTTTAACTACTTTTGCACGGATTTTTAATAAAAAGTTGGGGTCCGTAAGCTGTGTCCACAATTCGGGGATATCAAATTGAATCGGTTCTTCTGCTATTAATGGACCTATAGGATAATACTCAACTTCATTTTCAGCTACAATAGAAACGGCCTGTTTTTCAACAATTTCTGCCTTATTTTTTGACATATTTAGAATTTCTCAATGCAAATAGATGATGCAATTTTTTAGATCTACTTTGCCTATTTATAGACTTTTTACATTGTTGTTTCTTTTTCTTATTTATAAACTTTTTCTTCCCTCCACCTACACTTGGGGGTCTTTTTGCCTTTCGTTTTCTGTACCGTCTTACAGTAACTGGTGCTTTTTGGGGTTCGGCAGTAGTCATCATCATGATTCCTGACGGCTGACGTGCAGAAAAAGGTTGAATAGACATTTTTACAATATCGCAGATCTTTTAAAGTGCAACTGTAGAATGATTGGATCCGACAGCAAAAAACTATAGTTGTCTGTATTTTTTATAGCTATAGATATCGATGATACGTAGCTTTGAAGTACTTTATAATAGGAAACATTTTCATATTTATAGCTTACGAGATGCGGCGTTGGCTGAAAGACATCCACGCAGATTATTTGAGAACAGTACGCGCTGGGTACAACAAGATCAGATTCGACCAAAAAGACGGGGTTGATCCAAACACGACGCTCACCCCTGACGACAAAGTTTTTAGTGGGGAACACGTTTGGGTAAATTGTGTCTATATTTAAACCTAATAATTTTGTCAAGTAAGGCGAATTTATTTGTACTTGAGTGTTTTTAATATTCAGAACTGCGTAATTATCAGGTGTAATACTCAGGTGAACGTCATTCCGAATACTTTCTGGTAACGCCTGATTAAACATATGTACCAAATCTGCAATGCTAGATGGAAAATTTTTTGGTTCAATATCAAATTTTTTCATAATCATTTTTTCGTCAGGTTTATCAGGCGAAAGATAACTGACAGAATTTTGGGTCGTAAAAGGCGATTTTAGAATAATTTGTTTTACACCCATTTCCCATTCGCCCGTAAATTCTAGGGGCTTTTTCAGCTGGAGAGTATACGTTCCATTGTTTTTCAAAGCCTTTGTAGATTCGAAAAATAGATAAAAGTCGCCAGGACCTGTTCTGAAATCATCCATTTTGATTGTTACAACGTATGTATGACTTTATATTTATAACTTTACAACGTTTGACACCCATGAATCAAATTTAGGAGGGTAACCACGCCACCGCACTAAATAATCAGTCTTTCCTGCCCGCTTTCTCGTTTTCAATATTTTCTCAATAATAAACACATCTTTAGCAGACGTATCAATTTTCTGCATTTCAGTTTCATAGAAAATACCCTCCAATTTTTCGCCCATCTGATCTTCTAGCGTGTAAACGGGGGAGTGCGTGCAAATCTTTCTTTTACAACGAAATATTCTTCAGTCCAGTTTGGCCAAAATCCTTTTTCGAACGTGCGTTTCACTTTACTTATTCGCACTTTGTCGCCTACAATAAATTTAAACTGTATGGGCTCGCCACGAGGCTCTATTCTAAACGCTTTATTCAAAATTTCGCGCTCGTTTTTTTCATTTACGTTTGATGGAGCCACACCAATAGTTCTATGAACAGAATTATTGTAATTTTTCACGAGTTTATCTATGATATCAATATACCTATATGTATTATTACGTGTAAAGAAACGCCACATTTTTTCTTTCAAAGTTCTATTGAAACGTTCAACAACACTTGCTTTCATTTCGCTTTTCGTCGTAAAGAAATTCACATCTTCCGATTTCAGAAAACGTTGAAATTCCTTGTTTACAAATTCCTTGCCGGCATCCGTTTGAAGTTTGTACGGTTTTCGGCCTGACGAATGTAAAATTGACTTAAATGCTTCAAGTACCTCTTTTGAATTTTTGGTCTTTAATGGTACCAGACCAGGCGTATTTCGAGAAAATGTCTATACAATTCAACAAATATTTATACCCGTCATTATGATCAGCCATAGATTGCAAGTCCACCAAATCCCCCTGCCACTGCTCATCCATAGCACTCACAATAACTTTATTGCGTTTATAGTGTTTTAAAAGCAGTTTGTGCAGCGAATATGTAGGCTGTTTAGCCAACCATGCTCGTACCTGTTTGAGTTGAATGCGGGGGTCATACCTATGGGCTTAGGTGTAAAGCTGATGGGCGCCAGAGTAGCCAGTTTTTGGATCGTAATATAACTTATTTAACACCTTATTCATTTTGATGCATGCATTCTGCACCAATCATCAGTACTTATACATGTCATTGACATGACCTCTCGCTTTTTTTCTTTTTATTTATTCATACATATTTACAACACCATATTAACTTTATGCATGATCGCATTATCGTACAAATGCTCCCACATATTTTTCGCGTTAATATCGAAATTTTGCCACAATTTGTACAATGCTTCATTTTCACGATTCGCCACGCATTTTTTCAAGGTCAGCGCAAACGTCCAGAACGCTTTCCTGTCTTCAAGACGCCATTCATCCTTAAATTCATCCGTAAGCTGTGTCCAGAAGCAGTTGCCGATCCGCTCCACCTTCTGTACAGTAATGTAGCGGGATGCCGCTTTGTCGACCAGTTTGTTCACAAAATGACGAAACGCCAATTCGCCAGGTGATGACATTTTCAGCGAATTGCAGTAGTCGTAGCAGATAAAAATAATATAGGCTCAGATAGCACATACGACTATTCATGTTCCTGCTCATATTTATAGACTTTAGTAGTTCGTTTTAGCCTTTTCTTCCTCCTTTACATGCTCCGCATAGCGCATCAGAACACGGCCACCAGCTTCTTGCATAGCCCTATTAAACTCACAGCACCGTGGGCATATTTGCACTGTTGCATACCATCTGCCTCCGTTAGTTTCAAAAAAGTCGTGATCCGATGAATTTTTTTGGCAGTAGTAGCACAGGTGAATCATTAATGGGTACATGGGGCGCTCCAAGTTCCGCCCGCACAATTGGATGGGTGGCCTGATTGCCCTCCCATACGGTTTCTTCTCCTCATCGACATAGGGTCGTTTGTTTAATTCTTTAAGCTCTTCCATTTTTATATTTTACTGTTTCTTCAAATTCAATTTCCTTATTTATAGATTCGTTTATACCTATTTTCAGATCGAGCCTTCCCACGGACGTCTGCAAATCAAGACAGCTCATGATTTGTGATTTTTACTGTATAACATTGTACGATTTAAAAGTGTTTGATTTATACTTTACGCAGAAAGTGGTGTAAAGTTGAGTGTATCGTGCAACGGGTGAACAAATTGGAAAGTAATGTAAAAATAATATTAAGCAATTTAAAAAAACGAAATAAATCTGACGGTAAGCGAAAAATGAAAAGTAGTGTAAAGTTAGTAAAATTACTCAAAAATGAAAAGTAGTGTAAAGCTGGGTGATGCGTGCAACGGAATGTGTACATCAGCGTTTGGCCCTGAAAAACAAAATTAGCAAAACGAAAATATGTTGTCATTGGTCGGTCTTCTGGCACAGGTTGGTCTTCTAGGGGCGCGGGAGGGGGACCCCAGCCCCCATGGCTCCGCTCCTACCCCAGGGCTGCTCCCTGACCCCAACTTCTTGCACTCCCTAAGGCTGCTCCCCAAGGCTCCCTGACCCTCACAACTGCTCCCTGCCCCTGCGGTTCTTTGCTAGGGCTGCTCCCTGACCAGCTCCTTCCCTAGGGCTGCTCCCTATGGCTGCTCCCCAAGGCTCCCTGACCCCCACGGCTGCTCCCTGCCCCCGCGGTTCTTCGCTAGGGCTGCTCCCTATGGCTGCTCCCATAACACGCCAAGCGTGTTTAATTCGCTCCCACTCTCGGTCCTATCAACACAGGTACCGCGTTTGGCTATACTGCCTATGCTTTATTCAAGAGCTGCCTATCTTATAACATGGACTATGTTATAACGTTATCCCCAGGCTAACAAGGCTAACTACTTATATTTAGGTTTGAAGCTCGGACCTGATTTGGGTGTTTCTCTGGCTGGCTGTGTTGACCAGGAACTTCTCAAATTACTAATTCGCCAAAATTAAATTAGCAAAGTCCAATTATGGCCACATGGCCAAACACCTGAACAGGGTGGCCGAAATTGCTGCTGAACAGCACAAATACAGGCAATACAGCCTATTTAAGTTTGATGAGCCTGTCACAGTGGGGCTAATCCGGAATGCCGTTGATTACACGCCATTCTGAGTCGCCGGCAACAAGCGTTGCTACAAATTTGACGCTGTCCAAATTATTGGCTATGATAGGCGTCGAGGCCAATTGACGTTGTGGTACCGGGTGGTCTTGAAAATAGGCCATTCCATCCGTTTGTTAGAATGATTTACCCTGTTTATTGAGGGGCAGCAGATGCCGTTTTTTATTGTATTCCTAATCCCAATGGCCCTTTTAAGGGCCACTAAACTAATAGAAGTGTATATTTTGCAAGCGTACGTATTATTATTACTTTTGGCACAAACAAGTCAAATTTTCAGTGCTTCTACTTTTTTCACATTTTTTTCTCATTTGAGTGGCACAGCTAGTATGAGCTTGATTTGACTTAGATGGTGTATGTATCTAGCTCCAGTTACTATGACTTTACCATTAGTGAATAATATGGCTGTTGTGTTTCTCAGCCTGTAGACAAGCCCTGGAAAAATCTAAGGCTCATATCAGCAATTTTTGCTTACTTTTTGTCAAAATTGGCTAGATTGATTGGAAAATTTAATTTAAAAGAAGTGACAAACATGTAAATTTTGACTTTAAGATTAGTGCTTGAATCAATAATTTTTAATCCTTTTTCTAATGTCTGCTTAGCTTCTTCAACCGTTTTTGATCCCACGCACATGATTTTTCCAGACTCAAAAAACTGTAAAGTAGATTTTGGGTTGGTCATACAAAAAGTTAGACCTAAAATTTATGTGGTTCATATTTTGTACTCGGAAAATTACTTTATATCTGGTGTAGATTCTTTTCTCACTGTTGACACTACTGACAATATTCTGAACCTCCATTTTTAAGTACTGTAGGTATTTATATAAGTATACATGGTAGAAGTGCAACATAAACCTTACAGATAATTATTTACTGTGAATTGTGGGCGTATACTAATTTGTTTTGTGCTGTTGAGGATAATGTTTCAAGACTCTTTTTCCCATTTCCTGACTAGCACAATTAAATTCTGCACACCTTGGACACATTTCTATATGTATGTACCACACACCTGAATTTGTTTTGAAAAATCTCTCATTGAACTTTTATTCTGACAATATTCACACAAGTGAATCATTAGCATATACATACGTCTATCCAGATTTTTGCCACACAGCTCAATAGGGGGCCAAATCGCCCTCCCATAGGGTTTTACATCACTGTCTAGCAATTGTAACTTTTCCTCCAACTTTTATTACTTTTTCAGGCCTTTTTTCCATAATTATTACTTCTCTCTTTTCAGTATTACTTCCTCCATTTTTGCTGAAGCCTCCTCTTCCTGCTTCTAAATTTATTTAATTACTGCCTCTGTCTTTTTCTTTTAAAATAAGTGCATATGCATTAACCTACCCAGAATTCACTAGTATTTATAGACTTTGTTTATAAATATACCTGGTAACCATAATATAAATGTGTCAAAATGGCATTAAAAGGAGAAGGTATCTGAAAACTACATTGTTTTACACATTTTGAAGTACGGATACATGGAAGAAGGGAAGTTGGGCAAGTACTTTTGGTCAAGAATGAGACCTGAGTATAGGCAGAAGTGAGAGAAATGGTCATTTATTAACAAATTGGAATATTACCTTAAAATGAGAGATTTTGAATTGTTGGCCAGTTTTGGCATGAATTTAACAATGAAACAAAGGAGTTTTTTGAAAACTTTTTCAAAAATGTATCTATGATCATATTATATATCAAATTCTGCTAGGCTGAAGCGCTATAGTCTGTTTCACACTCAACAATTAAGTTTAGCAAGCAAGGGTGCGAGTTGTGTGTAGATACAATTAATATTAGTTTAATACTTAGTTTAACTCGAGTTTAATCTTGGTTTAACGCTAGTTTTACACTTAGGCTTACAAGCCGGTGTATTCTCCTTCCTCCTTACGTTAGCTTTGATTTAGGTCTCTAATAGGCTCAGCTCAAACTTATAGACTTTGCTTAGGTTTACTTTACGCTCAGCTTAGATGGTTTGGGATTCTCCAACTTGGCGCTTTACAATTAGGCTGGTGTAATTTGGTATACCATTTTTAAATACACACACATTTAATACTGACTCCACCTTCCATTGACCTGAAAACAAAATAGGTATACTTATACACACGGCCTATGCTTATACATAAGATCCAGATTCTAAATTGCTTTTTTTGATACAATGGAAACAACAACATACAACAAGATGCATTAATCACGTATCACACTATTGCTGCTTTACTCTCCTTTGCACCTGAAAAATAAAAATTAAATCAGTGTATTCTTTTTCATTTGCCATACATTAGAATATGCTTTACACTTAGTGGGTTGTACCCCTGCCAAACTCAGTGGGTACTTTACACTCAGACTTAATTAATACACCAATTCAACCTCTCCCTTGTTAATTTTCACCTTTTTTAGTGTACTAATACATTGGTACACTAATCTGCTCCCTGAGAAAAGCCAGGGTGCAAACTCCGACATCTTTGCCTATGCTTGAGTACTGCCTATTCTTAACCATAACCCCCAGGGGCCATCCTTAACAAGTTATATTTGCTCCTTTTATTTGCAGGTGTGACCTTGGAATTTTTGAATGAATTAGTATATTCCACAGAAAGCTATTATATAATCTTAAAGTATAAATGAAAAGCATACAAAGCAAACATGAATATATTATTGTCCACACTGACCATTAAATTCTTTTATAAGACTATAATTTTCAATTCAAACATTTCATTTTCAAATTCCACATCTATGTATTGAGTCAAGTATGCAGAACCCAGCTAAGTTTTTACAGTATTCCATTAAAATTTAGGATATTATGAGAAGTATAATATGATTATGAAGTTACATATATTTTGAAACCCTTATTTTTTAGAGCTGTGCAATGCTTTTTATATAGTCTTGTTATATGGTTTTTGCTCATGTTCTCATTCTATTCAGGCATTAGAGTCAAATCCATTATTCAGAGATAGAATTGCAGGTTTAATATGGCCAACACTATCCAAATGGGCAAAAAATTTATATAATGAAGTGGCCCATCAGCATAATATGGAATACTGCTGATGAGCCATAAAGAGAAAACAGGCTTCTGATTATTTGCCAGACAGTTTGAACATTGCTTCAAAGAAGAGAGCATCTGATCATCTCAGGTAGGAAATTTGTTTAACAATTTAGAAGGTGGGTACATTTTTATTTTTCTGGATAAATTCATTTCAAATATACTTACAATGTTTTACATTTGTTAAAGTTTATTAAACTGATCCTTTTACCTAAAAATAGTAGAAGTTAAACATTTTGCATACTTTTGAAAGTAAATTCATTCTCTCCTACATACGAAACTTTTTTAACAATTTAGACAGTAAGTAATAGTTTTATTTTTCTCAATAAATTAATTTTGAATGTACTGATAATGTTTTACATTTGTTAGAATTTATTAAACTGATTTTTTTACTAGAAAATAGCATAACTCAGACATTTTGCATACTTTTGAGAATAAATTTAGTCTCTACTACATACAAAACTTGTTTAATGATATAGAGGGTAAAGTACGAGACATTTTCATTTTTCTTGATAAATTAATTTTAGATATACTTGCAATGCTTCAAATTTGTTAGAATTTATTAAACTGATTTTTCACCTGAAAATAGTATACACATTTTGTGTACTTTTGAAAGTAAATTCAGTCTCTCTTATGTACAAAACTTGTTTACCGATTCCGATGGTAAGGTATTTTATATTTTTTTCAACAAATTTATTTTAAATGTTCTTACAATGTTTCACATTTGTTAGAATTTATTAAACTGATTTTTTTTACTTCAAAATAGTATAATATTTTGCTTACTTTTGAAAGTAAATTCAGTCATTCCTACCTACAAAACTAGGTATATTTTTATTCTTTTCAATAAATTGATTTTGAATGTACATACAATGTTTCACAGTTGTTAGAATTTAGTAGACTGATTTTTCATTTAAAAATAGTATACACATTTGGCCTACTTTTGAAAGTAAATTCAGTCTCTACTATGTACAAAACTTGTTTAACAATTTAGAATTGAGGTACATTTTTATTTTATTTTTTCAATAAAGTAATTTTGAATGTACTTACAATGTTTCACATTAATTAGAATTATTAAACTGATTTTTTCAATCCAAAATAGTATAAGCATTTACATACTGGGAAGTAAATTCGTTTTTAATTATAAAATACCATTCATTACTGATTATACTAGTACTAAAAATATATACCACTTGAGTCTTTATCTTTCATAATTATGAATAATATCCTTTGTCAAACATAATGTGTTTAAAAACAAGAATTTATTAAAAATTATATTTAAAAGCACAAAAAATACATACATATTTTGTCAAACATGCTGGCTAATAAAATAAAATATTCATAAATTAAAACTTATTTTAAGAAGGCAAGAAATCAAAATACATGATTTGAAATATGGAAAATGATTTATTAATGGATTTGTTGGTGGGTTATTTTGTATTTGAATTCATTTTATGTATACTAATTATTATGTCTTTGAATATGATATTGTGTTTAACAGCAAAATTATTTATTATATATAAAACTTGGTAAAAACCAGTTCATAGGTAAACATCAGAAACATGAAATGAGTATGTACTCATATAGGTACAAATTAAACTGTAATTTTACTTGGGTATTTCTATCCAGCAGCACAGTACTGTTTACTTAAGTCAACAAGTACTGTACCTTGAAAAAAGCAAAAGATGCCTGCTATGTATTTACCTAAGTAATTAGATTATCTGCCTGCTGCACAATGCTGATTACATATTACATATATATAATACAACACTGTGCAATAGTTGATTATGTAACACAAAAACTGTGCACAAAATACATGTACGTATACTTTGCATAGGTATGCTACTTTAGACCACAAATTTGCAGTCTAGGGTACCATGGGTTACTACTGACTTCCCATAAACAATGCAAAAATTAAAGTGTATTCTGTGGCTTGTTAAAAATGAGGGTGAAGTCACGAAATGCTCTTGTGTGTTTCACAAAAGAGCATTGAAGACACTTCCATGACTATTAATTGATCAATTTATTATTTATTTAATGGAATTCTCGACCTTCCACAATGCTCTGGCGTAAAAGATAATAGTGTAAAGCTTACACCTACTTGGCTGACTCAATAGTCTGCATGAAAAACTTCAAAAAATTTGTTTAAATGTTCCAAAATAAAGTAATCAAAATACTTGCCATCATGATCAAAATTACCACAGAAAATATGCAGAAACGTGCATAGGCTGCAGAATAAACTTTGATTTTAGTGTATTTTCGGGGAAGTCTAACTCTTTAGCACATTCCTATGGCTTACGCGCATATAGGATACTTTTCCCTAATCCCCTCCTTTTACATCCTCAACAAAAGAAATTCAGAGTATATTTACATTTTTTGTCCTATTAAAACATTTTTCTGTGTCATTTCCCTTCTTTTATTCAATATTTCAGGCCATATATTAATAAGTGAGGCAGCACCAAAAGTCTGGGGGGAGCAAATAGCTGAAGAAATTCTTTTTTTTGTCTCAAACCCTTTACACTCCACAGATCAAGAAATATTGCATTGAAAGAAAAAAATTTTACCTTTTGAGATATTGTAGCCCTCTACATTATAAAACCAATTTGACTGCACAGAAACCAAAATTGAGTTAGATAAGCTTGAAACATGCAAATAATAGCGAGGTTACATCAACATTTTAATACCATCAATGTGGACTAAAATTAAGAATGTTAACACTAACGTCTTTAATTCAGGAAGCTGATGTTAATTGTTACTTTATTTTTTTAACTAACATTTAGTGGAATAATGTTACTTAGATAACCAAATTACTTAATTTACTGTACTATGATTGATTGAATTGAGAGCAGTGCTGCCAGATTGATAGTTTTACTACCATTTTGGTAGTTTTTGAGGGCATTTGGTAGTGTGGGTCCCTATGCTTGTCCACAGGGTGGTAATTTTTCTGAGCACCCAAAACAGTCTTTTTGGCGTTTTTGAATAGTTTTGGCAGTTTTCAAAATTTTGGCCTGGCAACCCCAATTGAGACAGGACCAAACAGAACAAATTGGGAGTTGCCAAGTTAGGGGTTTCTCCCCTATTTGAGATTTTTTTAGGCTGTGGGAGACATTTTTTAGCAATTGAGGTTTTTGTGCATATGCTTAATCATCAATTGGGGGAGGGGGCTTAGGCAGTATGGAGATGAAAATTGTGTTTTTCGACAAGAGCACTTAGAAACAAAATTAGATAATTAGATAATTAATGATCTGATAATTAATCAATAATTAATAATTAGAAATTCTAGCTGACAAACAAACAGGACTTGACCACACGTGGGCGTGGTGGGGGGTTTTGGGGGGAGGGTATGCACCCTCTCAGAAGTTGAAATACCCACATCCACCAGGAATCAAAATACCCCTAGAATTCAAATTTTGAAATTTTTTTTGCTTTTTCAGCAATTTTTATGCCATTGGATAGTGCTTACGTCAAACAATGGTGTTTTTTTGCCATACGACCACTTTTAAGACCATTTCTTTGACCTTTGAAAATTTTTTTACCCCTTCCCCAGAATTTTGGTGCTGCCCACCTATGGCCATGACTTGACTTACTAGCTTGTATCTGTCACCCAAAATTTAGGTGCCTAGTCTGGACTGGTCACTCAATTTACTGGAGTTAGTGACTCCCTAGTGATGTGAGACTCTTGCTGCAGTATCTATGAGTGATTGTAGAATATATGCCTACAAAGTACTCACATGTGAATCCAATTTATTTAGAAAAAATTCTCTAAAGAAGTTCTAAAAACCAAATCCATATGATTTCTTCTTTTTTCCAAAAATCACAAAAACGGAAGTTTTTCCAGCCCTGGTAATATATACAAAGTAGTAAGATTTAAGAAAATCAGTAATCAATTTTGACTTCCCTTTTTGCATTCACTTAGCCTAAACAAGAAACAAGAATCAAGCACCTTGGAAGATCATTCTTGTAAGAAATATATTAGCCAAAAAACTATGTAAAATTAAGTACATTAAGGTGTTGGTTGCTCTGTTTTCTGCATGTGGCCGGTTGTCCTAATATGCTTGTGTTTGTTCATCCTTACCTGATAGTTCCGTTGGTCAGTTGGTTGAATTGACTGGCAGGGAGCAGTTTTATGGTTAAGCCTGATTCTGTGATCCTTTTCTTCATACCCAAATGGCGAATCAAAATTTGTCATAGATTGTAAGGTCAATTGGATAACAATTTTATGATAGATGTGATTTGTCTGTCCATAGGACTCATTTCGATGTGAAGCAGGCAGGGAAATAATCCCTCGTCAGTAATTTGTATACCCATTTTGTGAGAAATGGGCCAACAACCAAAATTCTCAATTATTTCCAGCAAACTTTCTGCAATTTTAGCCTGCATTTTCCATCTAGGTATTTTAAATTTTTATTAAAATTTCCATAGGAAGCATATCCATTGTTTCAGTTAAATTTTATATGCGCTTATTTATAACTTCTTTTTAATGTGACGGAGCTAGAGGGTTTAGAAAATGTAGTGCATTCTGTGTGTTTCTGGCTCAATGCATAAAAATGATAGGAAACAAAAATTGTATACCATACTAGAATTTGTACACCAATTTCCCTTTTCTGAATTGTTGTACCAATTTTCTGTGCTGAATTCTTCTATACTAAAATCAGTTTACCAATTTCCCTTTTCTAAAATGGTATACTAATTTTCCTTCATATGCTTAGGTTTGAAGCATGGACTTCATTTGGGCGTTTCTTTGGCAGTCATTATAGCTGTGTTGATCAGTAACTTCTCGAATTACAAACTCACCACAATTAAATTGGCAAAGTACAATTATGGCCACATGGCCAAACACATGAACAGGGTGGCCAACATTGCTGCTGAACGGCGTAAACACAGGCAATACAGCCAATTTAGGGTTGATGAGCCTGTCATAGCAAGGCTGATCCGGAATGCCCTTGATTACGCGCCATTCTAGGTTGCCGGCAACAAGCGTTGCTACAAATTTGACGCTGGCCAAATTATCGGCTGTGATAGGTGCGAGGCTCTTTATCATTTTGCTGTTATTGGAAAGTAGGTACTTTATGTAAACAGGGAGACGCCAGCTTGGTTTCATATTTAAAAGGGTGGGTAGGGAAGTGGCTGCCTCATTGGGTTCAAACATTTTTAAGCTGAATAAAAGTGTTTTTAAGCAAATTTTGAGCTAAAAATAGGGATTTTTCCTGTGCTTGCACAGTGTTTCATTTTAAACAATTTATAAAGCATATTGACTCAAAAATGTTAAATTTTTTTAACAAAGTTAATCAAAAACATAAAATTTTCGATTTTGCATTCTTACTAATCCAGATGCATAGAGACATTAGAGAAAAGCTGTTTTTAAGTCAACATGGCAATTTTCTTTGACTTTTTCTTGGCATTTTGAGGAAAATTAAGATACTCCACTTCTCTTCACAGAGATCCTTGATCTGCCACTGATATATGCACTTGCAGACAAATGCTCTTATTGGTTGTGACATTGACTGTAAAATTCTCAATGATTTACTATGCCAGACCTAGTAGCTGCTAGCAACCCCTCTGGTATGGTCAGTTTCAACAAAGTCAATTAGAGAAGCTGGCATCTTCCTGTTTAAAGGCATAATGCAGACTGTTTTTATTTTTAATTAATGCAAAAAGCAAAGCAATGTAAACTGCAATGTGGCTACAAACAGAAAGATCATGCTTAAATAGCTTATCCACCTTAAAACAGTTTTAACTTGAAAATTTGTTAATTGTAAATGTAAGAGAATTTGCCCTGCACTATGCCTTAAATGTTGTTGTTGTCTGATATTTTTGTTTGTTTTCCTATGTTAACTAATTTTTTCATTTGTTTTCCAACTTCTCATTACATTACTCTGATGATGTTCCACAGATTTGGTGCTGTTTTTAAATTTTGTAGTCTACTACACTCTTTTTACTGAAAATCAGCTAATTTGACTCCTTTTCCACAAAAATTTCCACAATGCTCTCAAGATTTTTACACCTGATCCGCATTCATGCTAAAAAACTTGGAAAATCATGTTTTACACTAAAATAATTTAGCAAATAATTCGCAGTTAAACAGAGTATATGTTTCTCATCTGTAACGTGCTGAGATCATAGAAGTCTGTTACATTTTTCTATTGCGGATGTCAGGTTTTTTTGTACAAGGTCCATCTGAAAATGTACAAAGATTAAAAGTCTTTGTACATTCAGTACATGCAAAGTGTGTGTCAAGCTGTGCAGTAGCACTCTCTCTGTGGTGGTGTTGAATTTTTCTGACCATTAGTAATGCCATTTAGCCAATTCCTGAAACTTCTCAAAATAAGAAATGCTAAAAATTACTGAGTAGTTAACTGTGTCTCCCTGGACACAATGTTATAACATAGCCTATGCTTAAGCATAGGCAGGCGGGCTCCAAGCGTGCTAGCTGGGGTAGGTACAGAGAGCAATGCAATAGCAAAGGCAGTAATGAGGGATAGATGGGCTTGCCCCTAAGCCTGAGGGGAGGGAAAGGGTTTCCTAGGAAACTATGATTATCAATTTTTTCCATGAATAAATGAATTTTGAGCTTAAGGGGCATATGTGGGCAGCAAGAAAATTCTGGGGGGGGGTGCAAGATTTTTTTGAAGGTCGAAAAATGGCCTTAAAAATGGTGGTATGGCGATAAAAACACCATTTTTCGACGTTTCTCATCAAGCACTATCCATTGGCATCAAAAAATTGCAAAAAAAACGAAAAAAATTTCAAAAATTGAATGCTGGGGGTATTTTGATTTCTGGGGGTATTTTGGTTTCTGGGGGGGGGTGCATACCCCCCAAACCCCCCCCCCACACGCCCAGGTGTGTTAAGGGGTCCCTGGTGAGCTTTAATATATTCTCAAGTGATCATGGGGAGGGTGCCAAGGCCTACGTGTATGGAGGGAAGGTGGCATGAGGGAGCAGTTCCTGGGAAACTTTGATTATTGATTAATTTTTTTAGTTATTCATGATCTGGCAGTCGGATTTGTGTGAAATTTGACTGAGAGATGGAAGAGTCCCTGCAGAGGGTCTTAAAAAGACAGGGCCTATGTATTAATTGGGTTTTTCAATTGTTTATGAAGTTTTTTAAAATGCATAAAATGCATCTGCCCACAAGCTGAGGCAACATCCTGAAAAAGCAGCCTAAAGTGGGGTTTTCAAGGGTCAAATTTTTTTTGAATTTTTATGTATGCACTGGCATGTTTGTAATTAAATCAAAGTGATCATAAGCAGCATGCAAATGAATTACCTCTCAAGGTTTAGGTTCTTTGAAAACTATAATAATGCCTGAGTATACTATGATTTGGTAGTCAAGCGCTAATACCTTTTGAATTTTTTCTACAGCATCTATACCATATATTTCTTTTTTGTGCTGAGGTTAGCCTTACGCATTAAGTCTAAAGCTAGCTGCTTCTACAGATTGCAATGGCTTTCATCTCCTTTTTAAATAGTCCCCCATTTATACTAATTGTCAAGCTTTGCAGTTCCTGTTACAACAGCTTGGGGTAGTGGTAAATTATCATTTGATGCAATTTTAGTGTATGCTCCTCCATTTTTGCAAAATGTCCTAACATCTAAAGAAAATGTACTCAAACCTGGACCCCACTGGGGTTCTTTGTCATAAACAAGTACCCTGAATGTCATATATTCATGAAAACAAAACTCATTATTAGATTGAGCAACATTTTCCATAATACTCAAAACCATGTCAGCATTCAAATATTGACACTGAGTGAATGGGACTATTACATGCTTGTATAGACTTGGGTGCCCAATTTTAATGCCTACCATAGTCTGCAGAGTAGTCACATAACATTTTCTTAATTACATCCTCAAAAACTGGTTCAAAAACTTCAATTATATTACCGCACTCATAAATGTTTTGAAATGTGAAGAGAAACGTTTTTGCAGTAGATTTAAACCTACAAACAGAGATATTGGAAGTTCACCTTCTTCAGAATATTGATTTACATTCATGTTTGAATAGAACTTTACATAAGTCAAAATGCAAACTTATTTATAGACAAAACCTATAAATACTAGATGTGTTTTGCTGCTTTAACTTTGTGGTTTCCTTTGTATTTTGAAAAATAGAAGAATTGAGAGAAATCAAAAATTGCTATTCATTGAAGGTAAAAAAGCCTTATGGGAGGTCAATCCGACCGCCTATAGAGCTATAGCAGAAATCTGGAGCGCCCTATGTTCTCCCTGATGATCTAACTGCTACTTTTGCCAAAAAATGATTTCAAGAGGGATTTTTTGAAACAAATGCAGGCAGGTAATACTTGAATATACAAATGTGTTCCAAATGCTCCAGATTTAATATGGCCATACAAGAAGCAGGGCAACATTTCCTGAAGCACTACACTGAGCAGCAGGCCAAAGAGGAAAAGGCCAACGCTATGTACTAAAAGTCTATAAATAAGGGCACACATCAGGTATATTATATATGTACATTACAAAGAACAATGTCTTCTCCTGGCAAACTAGCACATTATCATTTTGTTCAAAGGCTTGTTGAATAAGCAAAGAACCACTACTTGAGCATCAAAAAAATGTTCAAAATATAGGCTCATGTTTCTGGAGATTGATGCACAAAGAGTTTAAAAAAGAGCAATGCAAAATTGATAAATGCAACACGTTCTGGGTCTCTACTCAAAATATAAAGCAATTCTAAATAAAGATATTGGTACTATATGCAGTCTATGGTTGTCATTTGACATAAATGGAAAGAATATGTGAGAGAATTTGTACATAAATTGTATGAATTATCATGTAAATTGTGTGTTGTAATGTTAATAAATAAATAAATAAAAAGAAAGAATGGAAATGGATATAATACTGAAAACGTTATATTGCAACCCACAAAGCCAGTTCACTGGCATCAACCAACTTTACATGCGACTGAAAAAAATTTGCCCCGCAATTTTTTATGAAATATTTGCCTTGCAATAGCAATAGTGTCAGAAATCTCAAAGGATCAACAATGCGAGCTAATTGTCAATGAACAGATCTTTTTGTGCATACTTCTAATAATTTATTCATATCAATGCTCTCCGGAGAAAGTGTTATTTTTATTAAATCATGAGCACAATTTCATTCTAATCCAAGAATTTTCACAATATTTTCTTTAATCTTATCAACATCGTTCATATTATTAAAAAAATTGATTGAATTAGAACTCCATTCTCACAGATTTAACCCAGTTTTGTCAAATATTTGCTTTAATTCATAATAAGCTAATTTAGCTTCTTCATTAGTCTTCACACCAAGCATTAAGTTATCAATGTATAAATTTTTTGGAACTTTTAAGGCTACTGGCATACCTTTCTTCAACAAAAGAAGTTGTAAAATCAAATTCAAAATGGAAGGACTGCATTTTAAGCCAAAAGGAACACGACTGAAACAATAAATTTCAATATTATTATCCAAATTGAGTCATATCTCTATCTTTTTCATGAACTCTTATCTGTAAAAATGTTTTTTTGACGTTTGCTACAAGAACAATAGGATTTACTCAAAATCTTATCAACATGCCACATAAGTCAGGCACAATTGCCAGACCAGGACATAAGCAAGTGCACCTTTTCTTTTTTTTGCTGATGCATCATATACAATACATACTTTAGTAGTTGTCTTTTGAGGTGTAATCATACGTGGGCAGCAAAAAATTCTGGGGATGGGGTGCAAGATTTTGTGAAGGTCAAAAAATGGCCGTAAAAATGGTGGTATGGTGATAAAAAAACCATTTTTTGACGTTTCTCATCAAGCACTATCCATTGGCATCAAAAAAATTGCAAAAAAATGAAAAAAATTTCAAAATTGAATTCTGGGGGGGGTATTTTGGTTTCTGGGGGGTGCATACCCCATACCCCATACCCAGGTGTGGGTGTAATTAGAGGATGATGAGGCAAATAATGATTTCTAGTATCATGACTATCTTCCAGAACTTTCTCAATTATTCCATCAGCTGACTGTTCATTTTCAATTTTTGAATATATCTCCAACAATCCTCAATTTTTGTAAAATCTTTTCATCACTGATTTTAATCGACCAAAAGCTAAGCCAAAATTATTAGGAAGATTATTTTCATTATCTCTCCAGGGCCACAACACATAGTATCTTCCATCAATGAACTTCATCATCAATTTCATGATTATCTGTGATTCTTACAGATTCTAAAGTCCAAAGTGATTCTATGCTAATTGTATTTTCTTCAGCTTTTTTAGTATTAATTGTGACTGCACAAAAACTCAAATTAGAGTTTTCATCACTGTTATGAATATTCTTTCTGCGGGAATTAGATGTCCAATTTTCTATTCAATCAAACATAATCCAGACAGTAGCCTTCTGCTAATTGCTGTTTCCATTATTTTCCTAAAATAATTCATGCCGATTAATATATCAGGTTCTATCATATTACTATCATACTTATGAAGTATTAATCCACATTTTTTAGAAATTCTCAGTCATTATCATTCAACTTTGCTTGTTTAATTCTTTTAGTCAAAATTGGCACAGAATTAGCACAAATTTCTCTACTTAACCCATTTTGAAAATACAATTCAAAATTGACCAATGAGCTCTAAATTTTTTTAGGATTTTTTGAACCAAGAGTAAATACAGACAAAATTTCTTTTTTCACTCTTCAATCCTAATTTCATTTTTAATTTATTTGTGATGTATGTTTTCATACTTCCTGTATCAATAAACATGTTAACAAACACTTTGTACTATTTATTTATCAAATCACTAACTAGTACTTGTGCTGTTAAGAGCGTAATACCATCCATCATTACATCAAGAGATTTCATAGCATTACTAAATACTGTAACCAGTATTTGTCCCATGTCTGTACTAAGAGGCTCCAAATTTTCACCTTGAATCAATTAATGTTCTAGGAGTCGAAATAAATTGATTTCTATTAGCATCATCAGTCACTATTTGAAATATTTCTTTTTATCTTTGAATATTGAACGTTTTTTGCACAGTGCTCTGTTATGCATCACCAAGCAGTAAATGCATTTTTCTCGAACTGACAAGCTTTTGAAGTATGACCTACTCAAAAACATTTGAAGCACAATTTTTGATATGAAAATTTTTTACCTTTCTCTGATTAGTGTCTTTGATTTCAGGACAAATTTCATTGATCACCTTTAAAATAAAGGAAAAATTTTCCTCGACATGTTTTTTGTAGTCTCTATTTATTTGAAGTCTCAAAATTCCTTTGTACAAAATTCTTTGATTGAGCAGCAAAAAACATCAGTAGAACCACGTGACTGATCATTTTCTTGTCAAAAATTGTTATTTTTGAACAAAAATTGCTTTCTTTCAGCAAAATGATCCCAAATTTGAAATGCTTGCTTTCTATTATGAAGTATCAAATGCAGATTTTTACTCAACAATTCAATTTCCAAATCATTATTTTTCAAGTTTTTGAGCTCAATTAAAATATCAGTTGGAATTTTTTCCAAAATCATTAATACTAGCGCAGGTTGCATTGAGTCTTCATGCTATGACTTTCATTGTTATGTTATACAATCTATTCCTTTGAGAGCACAATGTAAATCAAAAGTGTTACTAGTAGATTTTGGCATAGAACAAAGTTCCATGTACATTGCTTGCTTATTTAGGTCATTATTGCCAGATCTTTGCTTTAAAATTTCTCTAGCGTCTTTATATGTATTATTAGTGACTGCCATTCCTTCAACTGACTTTTTTGCAGCTCCTTTTAATCCACTTAGTACATAATTAAATTTCTGAACAGAAGGAATATCTTGTTTATTTACCACGGCTTCAAAAGAGTCCCAAAATTCAATTCACTGATAGGGATTGCCCACATAAGTGAGCAATTCAAGTTTAGGTAACTGTGTATGCATTGCAGTTGGTTCTGAACTATAATTTGATAGACTAGGAGCAATAAAAGGAGCTGGACCTCTATTGGTTGACGGTAATTTTGACATAGTATCCTTTATTGCTAGAAGATAGCAATCAAGTGCTTGGCATGCTTCTTTGCCTTCAAAAACAAGTTGCATAAAATTATTTTCTTTTGAACAAAATTCATTAAATACAATTAATTCTGATTCTAAGTCAGTATTATTAGGAGACTGCTGGAGGGTGTCCCAGTGACTGTTCTGAGTCTCCAAAGTTTCTACTGCTCCTGTAATTTTCTGCAACATATTTTTTAACATATATGTGCTTGAGCGGATTCAATCATCCAACAAATCAGAGATGATTCAGAGACAAATTTAAAACTTGAATCACCAATTATATTAATTAATTTATTTATTTTTGTTTAAATCTGATCCTAGAAATTCTAGAATATCTGTCAGAACATTTACGATATTATTTGTGATTGTTAGACACTCCTCTGCTATTTCAGAATCTATATGATGGAAGAATATAGACCACTTATGTAGACCTTCTACAATGCCTATTGCTTCTATGACTATGCTGAATATGCTCATTCAGACAATAATATTGAATTTCTGATCAGAGCTCACTCTAGGAACAATGATTGGCTCTTATTAAATATTTATCTAAGAACTAAAATTAACTATTTTGCTTGTCCCTTTAATTAGTGTGTGACCAATTTTTTTCTTTATATGAGCTCTAGACTATATACTAAGTACTCACACAATAATTCCATATTAATATTACGAAAAGGCACAATATGCATGCAAATCTTAAACTAACAGTAGCTTCAAGAATTATATGCAGTTTACTCATTAACAATTGCTCCAATTTTAATTTTCAACTTATTCTGAAGCACCAAAATTTGATAATCTTCGAATCCCACCGCACGTGGGCGTGGGAGGGGGGTTTTGAGGGGTATGCATCCACACCTGGGCGTGGGGGGTTTGATGGGTATGCACCCTATAGAAACCAAAATACCCCCCCAGAATTCAATTTTTGAAAAATTTTTTTTCGTATTTTTCGCAATTTTTTTCATGCCAATGGATAGTGGTTGATAAGAAATGTCAAAAAATGGTGTTTTTATCGCCATACCAACATTTGTAAGACCATTTTTTGACTTTCAAAAAATCTTGCACCCCTGCAGAATTTTCTTGCTGCCCATGTATGTATGCATCCCCCAGAAGTTGGAATACCCCTCCCCCAGAAATCAAAATACCCCATCCCCCAGCAATCAAATTTTGAAAATTTTTTCCTTTTTTAGCAATTTTTGCTGCCATTGGATAGTGCTCAATGAGAAATGTCGTAAAATGATGTTATTTTGCCATACAAACAACCACTTTTAAGCTTATTTTTTGACCTTTGATAGTTTTTAACCCCCCCCCAAATTTTGGTGCTGCCTACCTATGATCCCCACCTCTATGGGTGCCATTTTTGTGTCACAAACGTTTAATTTTTATTGTATTCCTGGCTACAAAGTTCACCAAAGTTTGTTTGGATCCACTCACAACAAAAAATTATTTTTAGGATAAATTTTGTTATCCTAGATCTCAACTTAAACTTAGATTCACTAAGTTAAGTATTACTAATAGTCACTCGCCATCCAATCTTTTAATTCCCAAGTTGTCCGTGTTCAGTTCCAGGGGTGTTTCTGAAATAGCCAAAATTAAATTTAAACTAATAATTCAGTGAATGGCAGTCTAACAGTTCAGACATGAGTATATATAGGACAAGAATACAAAGGACAACTAATCTATTCAGGTAAGATGGGATGTACCTACTTTCTAATTCACAGAAAAGTTTCTCAAAATATTCAATATTACACATTATAATATTCGAAAAATCAAATCCAAAGCCAAAGTCTTTGTTGTTGAGCGAAGATTAGATCAGCCATAATGGGTTGATGGTCCTTTCATGGGAATTGAGCTTTAACTTTTTTCTCAATATCAGGTGCAAGTTTATTGTAGATATAGAAGAAAATAAAATGATTAATAAACTTTCTTATAAATTTTAGTTCATTTATGATTATTTTTGTGGCAAACTGCTGTCTTATAGAAATACAGAATAAAACAATTAGGAAGCTATTGTGTTCAAGTCAGCTCAGTTATGATAATTTAGCTGGACTGCTTTCTTGCAGATCTGTTTGCAGAAGTAAATATGATTAAACTTTGCAGCATACCAAACTTTGCAAACTCCATAAAGTTATAAGAATAAATGATAAGAATTATTAATGTAGCTTCAGATTTACTCAATTTCTATCTTATTTGCAACGTTTGCAACAGAGGGGATCGTGGACACAAGAGACAATGAAATGTTCAAGAAGCGTGCAAAAATGTTCATGGATGAAAATTTTGTAGAACTGGCAGCTCCATTGCACATTGACTTGTTCTTGCAAGACAGATTTCTGATTAACTTTACCAATTTTTGCTTAGAATTACATTTTTTATTAAAAAAATGAGGTTCTAGACATTGTCAATTTAGCACTTGAACAAACAATGCTCTCAAACACAGCAAAGTATCCTATCAGGTGCATGGCTATGACTAACCTACACATTTTAAATCCTGCTAGAGAAAAGCTCAATTATACGCTGTTTAATGGTCAGCTCAGCTACCTAGGTGTATGGTGTTTGCTTGTGTTGATGGCAATGCATATTGAGGCTATTTGGCCAAATCGCCATTCAATTTCAAACCATACAGCATATGTGATGTAAAAGTAACGTGCAGCAGCACAACCTACCCTGCTTATCCAATCAACATTGTGTTCAACCACGATAGGTACTTGCAAGCTTATAATCAGATGTATGATGCACTCAATGTAGGACATGAAGGAAATTTCATTAGCAGAGATGAGCTTAAGACAAGTCACTCCTTCTTTGTGTTTGACCTAATGCCTGATGCAGATGATGGAGGGCATTGGGATCTAGTGCGTGAAGGAACAACCAGCATAACTCTAAGGTTTGCCAACAATTTGCCTGATTCTGTCATAGAAATCATTATATATGCCAAATTTGATAGCTTAAGAATGATTGACAAGAATCAAAACATGTTTCATGACTATAATGCATACGTGGGCAGCAAGAAAATTCTGGGCGGGTTAGGTGGGGGGGGGGGGTGCGATTTTATTGAAGGTCGAAAAATGGCCTTAAAAATGGTGGTATGGCAATAAAAACACCATTTTTTGACGTTTCTCATCAAGCACTATCCATTGGCATCAAAAAATTACAAAAAAATGAAAAAAATTTTCAAAAGTTGAATTCTGGGGGGTATTCTGATTTCTGGGGGAGGGTATTTTGGTTTCTAGGGGGGTGCATACCACCCCAAACCCCCATGCCCAGGTGTGCTATAATGCATAAAAATGTATACTGATGAAAAATCCAGAATTCTTCAGCATAATATCAGAAAGGATATATTTTTACATGTTTTTCCATCAGACCGCCTGCCACATATTAGAACCTACCCTGCAGCTCTAGTGATTAATTTAGATGCTAGCAACGCACCTGGCTTGCACTGGGTTGCCATATACTTTCAAAGCAATAAACACTGCAACTATTTTGTCAACTATGGGCAAAAACCATTTAACTAATTATTGCATTATATTTCAAATAACGCACTAATATATACATACAATAGTGCACAAACATGAGGGCTCTTTTCAATCAGCTGTGGTCATGTGTTTGTATATTTCCTAGTTTGCAGAAGTAAGGTATTCCTTTCAAAAATACTGTTTTATCTATGCTCAGTGAGAAAATTAATAAATACTCTAATAAACTACAATTATAAACATGGATACCAAACAATTTTACATCATGCTTCCCAGCAATTTGCAAGAATCAAATACCACAGCAACATTCATAACCAGCCTGCCTAGGCAAATTGTGCTAAATGACAACTGGGTAGTTGATCTGGATGAAATAATCTACGCAAATATGTGGCACAATGTTGCCAAGGATCAGAATATGATACAATTTTACAATTTTAAAAATAATGTACAAATACAGATGCTTGTTCCCTGAGCCAGATACCAAAGTATACACAATCTGGTTAAAATTGTTGTGAACAGTCACAAATATATGACATTGCAAAGTAAAACTAGAGTAAGCATATCTGAGCTTACAGTAATTATCTTAAATATTTATTCTTATAACTTTACAAAGTTTGCAAGTTGATCTGCTGCAAAGTTTAATCATCATCTTTACTTCTGCAAACAGTTCTGCAAGAAAACAGTCCAGCTAAATTATTATAAGTGGACTGACTTGAATATAATATCTTACTAACCGTTTTTGTAATTCTAAATTTCTGCAAAAGGCAGTTTGCCACAAAAAATTATTATAAACGGGCTAAAATGAATAAAAAAGTTTATTAATCACTCTCTTTTCTTCTATTTTCAATAAACTTGCGCCTGACATTGGGATCAAAGTTACAGCCCAACTCCCATGAAAGGACCATCATCCAGTCACGGTTGATATAATTTTTGCTCAAGGACAAAGACTTTGACTTTGGATTTTATTTTTCTTGAGTATTTGTTGTGTGATATTGAATATTTTGAGAAAAATATTTCGTGAATTAGAAATTAGGTACATTTGCATCTTTTCTGAATACCTAATTGTCCTTGTGTTTCTGGATTATATATATACTCGTGCTTCTTACCAAAAACCGTTATTTGCCAATTTTAGTAAAATTGAAACTGATTTAACGCAAAAAGACCCATGAGCGCCAGTTCAGATGGTGAGTTGACCATTAGTAGTACTGAACTTAGAAAATCTAAGTTTAAGTTAAGATCAATGATAATAAGGTTTATCCTAAAATAATTCTTTTTGTTGTGAACAGTGGATTAGAACTCCACATCTGTGAAATTTGTAGTTAAAAATAGAATACAAATTTAAAGTTTGTGACAAAAAAATAGTACCCATAGAGGCGGGGACTCAAAAATTATTGAAAGTTTATGCTTCAGAATCTTGAAGCTGCTGTAATAAGTTGAATATTTGCTTGCATATTCTGTTTATATTTTGTGATATTAATATTGAATTATTCTGTGAGTATCTTGTATAGAGTCTAGATATCATCTAAAGAAAAAGTTTGGTCACATGATAAATAGACAGACAAGCAAAATAATTAATATAGTTCTTAAATAAGGATTTAAGAACAGCCGATCATTGTTCTTAGAGTGAATATTGATCAAAAATTTAATATTATTGTCTGAATGAGCGTATTCAGCATAGTCATAGAAGTGATAGTTATTGTGGAAGTTCTGCATAGAGTGGTCTATATTCTTTGCATTATATAGATTTCAATATAGCAGATGAGTGTCTAGCAATTGCAAATAATATCTTAAAAGTTCTGAAGGATTTTCTAGAATTTTCAGGTTGAGATTGAAGCAAATATGAATTAATTAATATGAATAGTTGATTCGAGTTATAAATTTGTCTTGAAGTCCTGTCTGATCCATCAGATGATTGAGTCCGCTCAAAAGAAATTAATACAATATCTTCAAGAAATGTCGCAAATGAATATGACATTTTCCGTTCAGCCTGTTGTCAGTCGAACAAAATATTGAAAATTTAGAAAACAGTGCATATATGTTTAAAAATATGTTCAAGAAAATTTTGAGTTCAGTGGAAACTTTGGAGATCCAGAATACCCACTGGGATGCCCTGCCCACCAACAGTCTCTTAATAATATCGACTTAGTCAAACATATACAACAAATTTTGTTTGAAAGAAAGTATTTTTAAGGAACTTGTTTTTGAAGGAAAAGAAGCTTGTCATGCACTTGATTCTTATCTATCTGAAATTAAGGACACTATTTCAAAATAACAATTAACAAATCAAAGTCATGCTCCTTTTATTGCTCCTAGTTTATCAACTTATAGTTTAGAGCCAATAGCAATGTGTATACAATTGCCTAAACTTGAATTGCTCACTTATCCAGGCAATCTGCTTAAGTGGATTGAATTTTGGGACTGTTTTGAAGCCGCAGTAAATAAACAAGGCATCCCTCCTGTTCAGAAATTTAATTATTCACTGAGTGAGTTAAAAGGAGCTGCTAAAAAGTAAGTTGAAGGAATGGCAGTCACTAATAATACGTATAAAGACCCTATAGAAATTTTAAAACAAAGATTAGGTGATAATAATGTAATTAAGCAAGCATCATAGAACTTTGTTCTATGCCAAAATCAACTAGTAAGACTTTTGACTTACGTCGTGGTCTTGAAGGAATAGATTGTATAACACAACAATTAAAATCATTACATGAAGATTTAACACAACCTGTGCTAGTATTAATGATTTTGGAAAAAAATCCAACTGATGTTCAAATTGAGCTCGGAAAATTGAAAAATAATGATGATGATTGGTAAATTGAATCGTTGAGTAAAAACTTATATTCAATACTTCACAATAGAGAACGAGCCTTCCAAATTTCAGATCATTTTGCTGGAAGAAAACAAGTTTTTGTTCGAAAATGCTAATTTTTGATGAGGAAACAAACAGTTCTGTGCACACCTGGGCGTGGGGGGTATGCACCCTTCCAGAAACCAAAATACCCCCCCCCCCAGAATTCAATTTTTGAAAATTTTTTTTGTTTTTTTCTGCAATTTTTTGATGCCAATGGATAGTGCTTGATGAGAAACGTCGAAAAATGGTGTTTTTATCGCCATACCACCATTTTTAAGGCCATTTTTCGACCTTCAAAAAAATCTTGCACCCCCCCCCCCCAGAATTTTCTTGCTGCCCACGTATGGTTATGTGGTTCTACTGATGTTTTTGCTGCTCAAACAAAGAATTTTGGACAAAGAAAATTTGAAACTTTGAATAAGATAGAAAATACAAAAACATGTCAATGAAAATTTTTCCTTGCGTTTCTTGTAAAGGTGATCAATGATCACCATTATGACAATTGTCCTGAATATAAATACATTAATCAGAGGCAGCAGAAAATTGTTGATCAAAAATTGGTTTCTCAATGTTTTCGAGCAGGGCATAGTTCAAAAACATGCCAGCTTAAGAAAAGATGCATTTATTGTTCTGGTATGCATAACAGAGCATTGTGTGATAAATGCTCTACATTAAATGATAGAGAAAATTTGGTTCAAAGAAAAAGCAATAATGCTGATGTAAATAAATTTATTTTGTACCCCTAAGACTTTGGTTAATCTTCAACGTGAAAGCTTTGAGCCTTTTGACAAAGTTATAGAACAAATACCGGTTACAGTATCATGTTACGCTGTGAAATCACTTGATGTAATGACAGATGGTATTACACTCTTAACAGCACAAGTACTAGTTAGTGATTTGATTAATAAAGAGCACAAAGTGCTTGCTAATGTGCTTTATTGATACAGGAAGTATGAAAATGTACATCAACAAATAAATTAAAAGAGAAATTGAGATTGAAGACTGAAAATAAAGAAATTTTGTCTGTATTCACTCTCTGGCTCAAAAAATCCTCAGAAAATTAATAGCTGGGTAGTTCAATTTCGAATTGTGTTTTCAAAATGGGTCAAGTAAAGAAATTTGTGCTAATTCTGTGCCCATTTTGACTGAAAGGATTAAACAAGCGAAGTTAAATGATATTGACCGAGAATTTCTAAAAAATAGTGGATTAATACTTCATAATTATAATTCTAATATGATAGAACCTGATATATTAATTGGCATGGATTATTTTTGGGAAATGATGGACACAGCTATTAGCAGAAGGCTACCATCTAGATTATATGTGATTGAAACAAAAATCGGACTTCTAATCTCAGGAAAAAGAATATTTATGACTGTGATGAAAATTCTAATTTGAGTTTTTGTGCAGTCACAATAAATACTAAAAAAAGCTGAAGAAAATTTGATTAGCATAGAATCACTTTGGAATTTAGAATCTGTAGGAATCACAGATAATCCTGATAATTGCATGATCAAGAAAATGCATTAGCATTAGTTAATAAATCAATTAAATTTATTGATGGGAAGATACTATGTGTCTGTGGCCCTGGAGAGCTAATGAAATTAATCTATCCCAATAATTTTGGCTTAGCTTTTGGACGACTAAAATTGGTCATGAAAAGATTTTATGAAAATCCTGAATTATTAGAGAAATATACAAAAATTATTAATGAACAATTGGAAAATGGAATAATTGAGAAAGTTTTAGAAGACAGTCCTGAAACTAGAAAGCATTATTTGCCACATCATCCTGTAATTACACCGCAAAAAACGACCACTAAAGTACGTATTGTATATGATGCATCTGCAAGAACGAGAAAAGATGCACTTAGTCTAAATGATTGCTTATATCCTGGTCTGGCAATCATGCCCGACTTATGTGGCATGTTGATAAGATTTTGAATGAATCCTATTGTTATAATGGCAGATGTCAAAAAAGCATTTTTACAGATAGGAGTTCATGAAAAGGATAGAGATATAACTCGATTTTTATGGTTAAAAGATCCAAAAAATAAAAATTTGGATAATAATATTGAAATTTATCGTTTCTGTTGTGTTCCTTTTGGCTTAAACTGCAGTCCTTTCATTTTGAATACAATTTTACAACATCATCTGTTAAAGAAAGGCACACAAGTAGCTTTAAGAAGCTTCAAAAAATTTATACATTGATAACTTAATGCTTGGTGTAAAGAATAATGAAGAAGCTAAATTAGCTTATTATGAATTAAAGCAAATATTTAAAGAAGCAGGGTTGAATCTGCGAGAATGGAATTCTAATTCTGTTGAATTTTTAAATATTATGAACGATGTTGATAAGATTGAAGGAAATACTACAAAAATTCTTGGATTAGAATGGAATCGTGATAGTGATTTGATTAAAATAATGCTTCCCTCGGAAAGCATTGATATAAATAAATCATTAGAAGTATGCACAAAAAGATCTGTTCTTCGACAATTAGCTTGCATATTTGATCCGTTGGGATTTTTGACGCCATTGCTATTGCAAGGCAAATATTTTATACAAAAATTGTGGAAAGAGAAATTGGCATGGGATGAAAAACTCCCGCTGGCATTAATGAATGAGTGGAATGAAATATGCACAAATTGGACCTTGAATAATTTGTTCGAAATTCCAAGATTTTTGAAAATTGATGAATTATCAAAATTTATTTTAGTAGCATTTGTAGATGCTTCTAAAATCGCATATTCTGCGATTATTTATTTAATCTCAATAAATTTTGCAGATGAGAGAAAATGTAATTTGATATTTTCAAAAAATCGATTAGCTCCTTTACGTGAGGTTTCAATTCCTCGATTGGAGCTGATGGGCGCTATAATCGGAAAAAGAGCAATAGAATTTGTAGAACAACAAATTGGAGTGAAAATTGATAAAAAATATATTTTTACAGATTCTCAGTGTGTTCTTTATTGGATACGATCTACTAAGCCTCTTAGTATATTTGTTAAAAATCGTGTTCGAGAATTGAATTCATCAAAAAATTTAATATATAAATATGTAAAAAGTGAAGAAAATCCAGCAGATTTAGCGACCCGTATTTCTGTCAGAAATGAATTTAATTGCTCTAAATGGTGGCATGGACCTTCATGGCTAATTTTGCCGATAAATGAATGGCCAAATTATGAATTTAATTTAAATGATATAGAGACGAGTGAATATTTTGCTCTAACAGAAGAAATAGAGCATGAATGTGTGTTATCAAATGCGCCAGCTAATGAAGAGTCAATGTTCAATATTGAACGATTTTCGAGTTTAAAGAAGGCAAAAAGAGTCTTAGTATATGTCCTTCGATTTATAAAGATGAAGTCAATGCCAGTCAAAGAACTGGAAGCGAATGATAATTGTTTAGATGATATAAAACGAAGTGGAGCAATAGAAATGGAAGAATTAGATCTTGCTGAAAGAATATTGGTTAGAGAATGTCAAAAGAGACATTTTCAAAATATTTTAGATTTGTCTAAAAATAAGAATAAGCATTTAAAAGAATTAAATGTTCAGAATGGATAATAATGGAATTTTACGGTGTTTTGGGCGTCTTAAAAATTCTCAGTTAGGATTTGATGCTAAATTTCCTACTTTACTTCCTTCAAAGGATCATTTAACAACGCTTATTGTAATGGAAAAACATAAAGAATTGAAACATTTTGGAGTTGCTTACACTTTATCAGCTGTAAGACAAGAATATTGGATTCTTAAAGGTAGAACGACTGTGAAACGAATTTTACGAAAATGTATGATATGTAGAAATTTTTCAGTCGGACCTTATAAACTTCCAGAATTTGCACCTTATCCAAAAGAGCGAGTGACTGAGTCACGACCTTTTCAATTTGTTGGATTGGATTATTTAGGTCCGTTAAATGTAAGAATCAAAGAAGGTATAAAGAAAATTTGGATTTGTTTATTTACTTGTTTAGTGATACGAGCAATTCATCTTGAATGCATTGATAATCTTCAAACAAATTCTTTTTTGAACTGCTTGAGAAGATTTATAGCTCGTCGGGGAAAGCCCGATAAAATTATTTCTGATAATGCTCCTCAGTTCAAATCTACTAATAAAGTTTTATCTCTTGTTTGGTCAACATTACAAGAAGATGAGAACATTTTGAATTATTGTTCTACGAATAAGATAAAGTGGTTATTTATTCCACAGTTATCGCCTTGGCAAGGCGGATTTTATGAGAGACTTATTGGCATTGTTAAAAATGCTTTGAGAAAATCGATTGGACGGAATTTATTAAATTATGATCAGTTGACTATGCAGATAATAGAAATCGAAGCTGTAGTCAATTCTCGTCCACTTATTTATGAAACGAATGAAATAAATTCTCCTGTAATCAGACCTATAGATTTTTTGGCGCCATATTCAAAAATTGGTACTCCTCAGTTGGAGGAAAGTCATTCGGATCCTGATCTTGTTCCTGTTCTGAATTTTAGTGATGAAATTTTAGAATATTGGAAATCTAGTCAAAAACTCTAGATTATTTTTGGAATTTATGGTATGAACACTATTTATTGAATTTGCGTGAACGTTTAAAGACTTCTCATAAACATCCGAGAATAGTTTCTCGAGAAGACCCTAAAGAAAATACAATTGTCTTAATAAAGGATGATAATCATTCTTGGGGTCATTGGAAACTCGGAAAAATCTTGAAAGTAAATAGAAGTCATGATGAAAAAATTAGATCAGTAGAGCTCTTGACTACTAAATCAAAAAACGACATGCAGACCTATAAACTTGTTGTTTCCGCTTGAAATTGTTCAAAATCCGGTCGATAGTGTGAAAACCAATGTGGAAGAAAGTTCCACTCACAATTCAAAAATATTCTCGTGTTTTTGTAAAAGGAATAAATTTCAATTTACCAAATATTTCAATTATGATCTTAATGTTAATGCTAATTATAAATCGAGCTAATTCTCAATGGACTAATATGTCATCTGACGTTGATTATGATAATATAATGAATGACTCAAAAGGTGATATATTTAATTTTTCTCAGACTTCATTAGTCTCACCTGGATCTGAGATTTCTATGCAGTATAATTAAATTGTTAGAACACCGGGCTGCATTAGTAAAGGGAAATGATATTGAATTAATAAAAATTTTAAATGAATGCTCGGCTTCAACAACAAGTTTTGTAATGAGTCAAGTGTGCAAGAAAACTGGGTTAGTGATAAGAAAGCATGAACCTACTAATTATTTGTGTTCAATTTCAATTATGTGTCCTATAAAGTATATAGGAAATCACTGGTCATTGTGACACTCAAGGTGCCTGTCCCAAATGGGCAGATAATTGCAATATTTTTGGCTGTAATAGGATATCTTCTCTGATAAAGGGAGACAAAAATAAAATTTTAGCATTAGCTGCACCAAGTATTTGCTCTTTTCCTGATCCTAGCTGTTTGTCCAAGCCAGTCAAAGCAAAATTACTACAAATAATGTTATATGATGAAAAAACGTATTTTGTTCAAAATTTACAATTAGTTTATGAAATCTGGACCAAAACGAAATCATATTTGTGAGGAAGAGGGTCCACAGGTTGGAACATCTGAATTTTGTTGAAAATATTCCTGTGAAAAATCAGGATTGGGAACAAAATTTTGTTTTTTCAAAGATAATGAAACAGTTTGGTATATAAATGATGATGGTTCAATCCCCATACTTGGTTGGGGTAGTGTTACACGCAAAATTTATGGTCCTAAAAAGAAGATTTGAATACAAACTGTAATGAAAGCAATCTGAAATGCATTTGAGGTGGTGTTTCAATGAATTTAGAAAAGAATATTGCACTAATTGAAATTTGCTCCAAACCATACTGTTATCAGAGAAGCATGCCTCAACTTCATGAGGAAGTACAGTTTCCTTAAGACATAGAGCTGTTTAATCATTAATTTAGCATCAAAATTTGGCAAAATGGTTTTTTAATTAGTCAAATAAGTATTTCATGTGAAGCTCAACCATATGATAAATTTCATAGTTTGTCTTCAGATGCTTCACAATCACAATCCTCAGTGTAGTCCAACCAAATATTTATTAATTATATTTATAGCTGCATATATGTTCTCTGGTGCAGTTTATCACTGTTCAAGAATTATTAAAAATATTGTGATGATATTAATATTTATATTGAAGATATTTATAAGAATATTCAGACTTTGGTATTACCACACCTGGGCAAGGGGGGGGGTTTGGGGGTATGCACCCCCAGGAACCAAAATACCCCCCAGAAATCAAAATACCCCCCATCCCCAGAATTCAGTTTTTGAAATTTTTTTCGTTTTTTTCGCAATTTTTTGATGCCAATGGATAGTGCTTGATGAGAAACGTCGAAAAATGGTGTTTTTATCGCCATACCACCATTTTTAAGGCCATTTTTTGACCTTGAAAAAAATCTTGCACCCCCCCCAGAATTTTCTTGCTGCCCACATATGGGTATTACCCCCACTGAAGGGTCAGTCAAACAGTAACTGTCCAGTGATTTAAACCTGATGTAACATTTTCTGCAACATGCTTGAAGTAAAGAGCAGTATAAAATGTTTAAAAATTTACCAATGCCTCACACCAATTAGTGCTTTTATGTATTTTCTATTCAAAACGCGCCCAAAATTGATCAAATTCTGAGATCAATGTCAAAACTTTTTATTGCTAAAAGTGATATAATGCAGTCAAAATGGACAAAATGTTTCTAAAATGCGATATTACCTCGAAAAACGTTTTATAGGCTATTTTTACCATTTGGTTGTTAAAGCAGCTAAAAAATCATGAATGTTAATTTTACTGCCTCGGATTTCTAAGGATAAAAAAAAAATAGAAATACAGGCCTGTACATCCTGGAAATTGGAGGCTCCCTCATACCCGACTTGTCGCATTTAAATTAAATGTGGGGCTTCAGGTAAAAAGAAAAGACATTAGTTTATTCCACTAGTACTTCTAACAAAACCTTTGAACAGCGATACATACATACGAGTATAACATAAAATAACTTGAGGTAACAAAAATAAGAACTGTCAATGTTTTACAATAGAGAAAAAGCAAAATAGTTGATCTTTTTGTAGCAAAAATCTTAGAAGTCATAAGCAGGAGGAGTAAGCCACTTTGGAGAGAGTTGTGCCTGCTTTGTCCCCTAACTGTGGCAAGATTTTGAGCTGACTGGACGCTTTTTGTAACAGTTTTGAGGTCAAAAGTAGTAAAAATATCAAAATTTTCTGGCTTAATATTTTTATGCAATTTTTACTCAAGAAGCACTCAAAATTGATCAATCTTCGTATTTCTCAAAGCTAAGAGCAATATAATGCAGTCAAAATGGACTAAAAATGATTTGAAAATGCTATATTACCATAAAAACGTTTTATGGACTATTTTGACCATTTTGGTTGTTTAAATGGTAGAAAATAAAGAACATCTAATTTACTATTTTGGATTTCTAGATTTAAACCCTCCCTCACTGAATTTGACCTTGTGTATATATGAATGAGAATGTATGTAACTTGCATATAAAAGTTGATTACATACATATAAATCTGACTCAAGTGCACGATTAAATCATGCAAAAGTGGAAAAGTCCTCAGCTCTGTATCTGGTGCGATGCATTTTGGGCAAATATAACCTTCCCCTGGATGAGCAACTTTTTTTGTAATGTTGATGCGAAATATGGACAGACAGTCTGTTTAAGTTAGAGCATGTCACACTACAAATAGGGAGTGGACACAGGTAAAATCTCTCAGAGGCATGATTGACACAGTAATGCTGCCTGAACTTACGCTGAGGAACATCAGCTCCACATAATTTACAAATCATGACGATTCTAAAAGATAATAATAAGGAACATCAGAATGCTGTACTGCAAGTTTGACAAACATAAAATAGGTGATATTAGGAAACAAAGGCAGGCGTTTATGAGCAACAATGAAGTTTAGGTTCTACTTAGGCCCATATCCAGCAAATAGGATGTCATGTTCACCATTTTTTTCCACTTTTTGGTCTATTTGTCAACCAAAATTTTGGGGAGTGGAAAAACTTTTGGGCTTGGTTAGCATTTGTGGAAAATTTTTGTAATGTTAGAATGCGTTTCATAGAGGTAAACCTTCAAAAATTTTCCGGTTTTGATTTAATTCTTACTGTTATTAATCTTTAAGCCGCGCCGAGCCAATTGCAGCGTTTTTATTGATATTCTGGTCTAGAACTCCACTACAATTGAAAATCCTTATCTTCTGCATGGATTTGGTTAGTTTTTTTGATGCAAAAATGCGTTTAGAGAGCTAAAATTTTGATATTATCTGGGGCTTTGCGCCATTTGATAAATTATAGTTTTTTTTATTGTCAAAGCAATATCAGAATTAGCTAAAATGCTTTATTCAAGGAAGGAAATTCAAATTTTAACAGAATCAATGTATCTGACCATGAATATCCTGTTAGAGCGCAAACTTTTTATACAAAAAGTACATCAAACACTGCTATTACATGTGTACATAGGATTTTCTACTTAAAAAAACTGATTTTTTAACAGGCGCTTCATTTTTAACGCTTTTACACCTCCTAAAAACGTGGAAAAATGAAGGACAGAGTAGAAAAACATTTTAGTTATGGCCTATAACGTCAAAAAATTGCTGGTAAAAAGCGGTGGGCACGTCCCCCTTTGCTAATAAAATCTGAGAATGGTTTGTTCTTTTACTCCTCCCTTTGCTTTTTTAAGCCAAAGATTGCAAAAAAAATTTGGCGCTTTGCGCTGAATTCCACAATTATAATTAGTCTATTTAGTCCGCCGAGCATGCAGTCCAAAAACTCCTATTTAATTCCATTAATGTGAACTAAAACGAGACTGATGACTTATGATATTGTCAGACAAGAATAGATGACGCCCAAGCAAACAGAGATTAACTGCGCTTATATCTAAGTTTACTCTGTAGCTGCTGAACAAAAAATGAGTACAATGTAACAATGTATAGACTTCCAATGAGTGCAGCGCGCAGTGTGCAATAAATGCATATGGAATTACAGTAATTTATGAATCAAAGTTGCGCAAGAGGCACTTACGCCGATGTACAAATGTTATCATCTAAAATTGGCTGAAGTAGCGTAAATCCAAGTCCAAAATGGTGCGCCTAATACGACTCAACTTTAAGACATAAACCCAACAAGCTTTACCTCATAACCGAATTCGACGCCTGAAAGTTGGGTTAATTTTTTGTTTAACGTGACAAACTGGGATAAATCCAACAAATATTTTTTACAGTGTAGGCAGGTTCCTGCAAACGCCCATCCATCCCTGTAGGTCCTGATTACATCTAAATATACTGGGTGCATCTGATTCCCAAGATCACTGCAAACTGTAACCTACACTATGCACAATAAGTATTACCACCAGCACTGATTCTTACTCAGTAAACATTGGTATTTATGAAACTTGTAATTTATTTATTGTTGATATGAGTAGCATGCAATGTCTTTAATAAATGCCAACATGCAATGTTACTAAGTACCAACGTTAACTTTAACATAAACAATTACTAATAATGAATAAGTATTAGTGAAAATAATTGTTGTGGCGGTGATTGCACTGACCATGAGTATTGATTTACTACAGCCCTGTATGTTATAAAAGTAATTATAAATGTATCCAGATATGATTGACATATATATACAGCCTTAGACACTAAGTTAGGGTGTATCTATGAATGCATCTTCAATAATCTAGTGTGAAGTGCTAAAAAATTTCCACGCTAAATAAAATTTCCCCAGAAATGCTACCTTCTATCCACTTCATTTAGATAAATCATTTTACGGCTATTTTTTGACATTATGTATCAAAAATCAAATTCCTATAAATTACACTGTAGATCAGTTAGAGGAAATTATAAACCAAGAAGCAAAATTATATTGGATTACAATTACTTTTGACGGAATTAAAATTATATCTGAGTTGATTCATCCCAATCAGTATCCCAATAAGTAATAAAAGTCCTTAAACTATCATTTAGATATATAAACTTGTTTTGAGGAATAGATTTGTTAATTATATATGCGTAAACACATATTAATATTTATTATAACAAACTATACTTAGGCTTAATAATTCTCATTAGGAATGGAACAAAAAATCATTGACAACTTGCCCATCTTTATTCAAGAAAGAAACTTTTCAAGAAGTTAAGATGAAACCAGGCTTTGATATACAAGAAGCAAAAGAATGTATTGGAAGAGAATTCTGACGTTTGTTATCAACACAACCACTCTCATACATAACGTATTTGGCCATATCAACATCATATGAATATTCCACAAAGAACTTTTTCTTTGATTATTTATGGAATCTGTTGATAAATTCTGATATTCCAAATGAGTTTACTACTACAAGGATATATGAAATTCTTTATATCTGTACTAGAGTTTCATGGTATAACATTTCACCAAGTGGGATCACCACATTGGCTAGATTTGTAATACCAAAAGTATACATTTTTGAAAATAATTATTGTTATGATGATTATGATCAGGACTATTGTCAGAATGCGGAGGCATAAATACTTATGCTTGGATTAATAAAATAAAGGGCATTTATACATAACCGGATTATAATTTGGAGTATGTTCTACAATAATGCAAAGATATGGATGTTTGATTTGGCCATATTTATAAATTAAGAGACGTGTATACATTTTTATATTTTATAGAATATGGTCTTTCCTGTTGTATGCTTCAAGTGTGGTAAAATTGGTCATAAGGCAAATACATGTTGGTCTACAAATAAAGCAACCACCAGAATTTATTGTTGTAAGATATGCCATCAGACAAATCATACCACAGAGAAAGTGTTAGTATAGATTTCAAAACAATGATTTTCAACGTCAGTTCCTTATTCTTTTTACTAAGAATCAAGAAATCTTATTCAAAGCTCAACAGGGCAAGTCCTACATTCCATATGAGAAAAAATACCATGCACCTAATTATATGAATAAAGGGAATAACAGTCCTTCATTCAAAATTCAAAATTGTGAAAAATGTGCCAAATTGAATGAGGATAAGAAAATTTCTTAAGAAAGACAACATCAAAAAGGTGGGACAAAAGTTTTACAACAAACAGATTATCTATTAAATTTCTCTTTTGGGGGAGTGTTGCAAACATCACAAATATATGATGTTACAAATGAAACTAGAGTAAGCATACCTGAGGTTACAGTAATTATCTTAATTATTTATTCTTATAACTTTACAAAATTTGCAAAGTTTGATCTCTGCAAAGTTTAATCATCATCTTTACTTCTGCAAACAGTTCTGCAAGAAAACAGTCCAGCTAAATTATCATAACTGGACTTGACTTGAATATAATAGCTTACTAACGATTTTCGTAATTCTAAATTTCTGCAAATAGTAGTTGGCCCCAAAAATTATCATAAACGGGCTAAAATGAATAAAAAACTTTATTAATCACTCTCTTTTCTTCTATTTTCAATAAAATTGCGCCTGACATTGAGAACAAATTTATGGCCCAATTCCCATGAAAGAACCATTCATGGTTGATATAATTTTTGCTCAAGGACAAAGACTTTGGCTTTGGATTTGATTTTTTTGAATATTTACTGTGTGATATTAAATATTTTGAGGAAATATTTTGTGAATTAGAAATTAGAAACATTTGCATCTTTTATGAATACCTAATTGTCCTTTGTGTTTCTGGATTACATATACTTGTGTTTCTTACTGAGACTGTTATTCGCCAATTTTAGTCAAATTAAAATAGATTTAACCAAAAAGGACCCATGAGCGCCAGTTCAGATGGTGAGTTGATTATTAGTATTACTGAACTTAGAAAATCTAAGTTTGGGTTAAGATCTATGATAACAAGGTTTATCCTAAAATAATCCCACATTGGTGAAATTTGTAGTTAAAAATAGAATAAAAATTAAAAGTTTGTGACACAGCAAGGGATTAAACCTGGTTAGTCAGAACAAAAAAGTTGACTACAGGGAGCATATAAGCATGCAGTATGATGATAAAAAAATGTTGCCATATGAAACTTAACACTGAACATGTTAAAAAAGCAAGAAATTAATGACACAATTAATGTTCATCTGGGATTCATTTAAAGCCAACTTAGTAGTACATATCATTTTCATACAATTTGAGAACTTGAGTACATTTTTGCATATAATTCTTGATCTTCTGGTATTTGACAATGAAATGAATACAATAAATTATTATTACTCATTCAGCTTGCTCAAAAATTAGTCCATGCTTCAGGTTATAAGATCTTTACAGTGTGACAGTTGGTCAAAGCTGATGAACCTGCGCACTATCAAATAACTCATTTTAGTGAAGTGAGGTTAACCACTGAATGGATTTTTATGAAATGTGTTTTAGATAGACAATGCTGGAATTAAACTATTTTGCTAAAAAAAGTATAGCTAGCTTATGTCTAAAGTATGATAGGTTCGAAAAAGTGCTCAAAATTTGCTTGGTCACTACAGTATAAAGGTTAGGATTTCATATTTCGGAAAATAGCAAAATAGTTAGATAGTTTTGTGCTCTAAATTTCAACTATTTTTGTTTTTTGTGTTTCTGAATAGTTTGTCCGAAAACTTCAACAAGTTTTTTCCAATATGGCTGCCCCATATGGTATGCATTTTACTCACATCATTTTTCATATTTTTAAGTGACTAAGCACATTTTAGAAAGCCCAAAAAAGCTCATTCAGATGATATCCTATTTGTCTGATTTACTAGAGAATACTAGTTTTTCAATATGGCCATTAGGAAAGCTGTCATACTGTAGCTTTTGATGTTTTAAGCTATTATCCTGTAAGTTTCTTGATATATTTAGAAAGTTTTCTTACTAAATAGCTGCAAAATTTAACGTTCTTCCTCAATGAGCTATGTCTCATGTTCTGAATCCTTCTGGTTTGTTTAGGAAAGTAAAAAAACCTCAAGATAATTCATTGTATAGTGAAAACAACATGACTATAAATTATACTGTTGCACTAGAATTAGCCATAGGTGCCCATCATTCTCCTGATATGCTAGGTGGGATGCATAATGTTTACATGCATTGCAATATAGTTAAGCCTCAAATAGTTGAAGGAATATTTTTGTTCCACTTCTGCATGTTGTAAATATTGAAGGAAAATACATGTTTATTGTAAATCACTCATACATTAGCTCCCATTATATACCTGTACTCAAGAAAGCATTTAACACTGTTGAAATGAACATTAAAAGCAACCAAGATAAACCATGCCTTTTGACTTTGGCAAAACTATCATGAAATTGCATTTCAGACGTCAGTAGGCCCTAAATATCACCTTGTATCAAATATCGTAATATGGATCAAGGACAAAAAATTTACAATCATTCCCTAGTGCACCTGCTTCACCTAGACAACATATCTACCTTTGCCTTAGGCAACTACTTTTGGCCCCTGCTCAAGGTTGAGTACAAACAAAGTTTAATACAATACAATGCAGAGGCTTTCAATAACTTTTCCTATCTTATCAAACAATGTTTCACTAACCACTAGCCAATCTAGCAAAATTTTGAAGACCAAGCTGAAGAATATTATACATACTCTTACAAACAATCAATTGATAAGCATATACTTTGTTGCATAATACTCAAGAAGTGAACATCACTTTAATTTAATTACAAAAATGCCTGTAAACACATAAAAATTTGAAAATTTAGACCCTACTGCTTAAAATCCCCACTTTTACCTATCATTAACTCCAAATTTAACACAAATCCGACCACTGGTTTGTGAATTAATAAAAAACCAATCAATAATCAAAGTACTCCAGAAACTGCATCCTTGTGCCACCTCCCCTTCTTATGTGTTGCCCTTAGCTCCCTCCCCATGATTGCTTGAGCTTATATTCATGCTCCCCAGGGACCCCTTAGGCTCAAAATTCATTCATTCATGAAAAAAATTAATAATCATAGTTACCAAGGAAACCCCCTTTCCTGCCCTCTGCCCCTTTCCCTCCCCTCAGGCTTACAAAGAAGCGCGTCCATCCCTCATCACTGCCTATGCTACAGCATTGCTACCCGGCCCCACCCCAGGTAGCATGTTTAGGCCCGCCCGCCTATGCTCAAGCATAGGCTATGTTATAAAATTGTGTCCAGGGAGACATGGTTAAGTACTTTGCTAAATGTATGTTACTATTCATTAGACATTGCATAGATTATTCCATGAGGATGACCGCATGGCCATGGATGAGGAGGTGCAGCAGTAGGCACAAGGTCAATCCAGGCATCTAGCAGTAGCTGGTGGTGGATGGGCTGACAGTTGTATGCTGGTGTAAGTTGCTAATTAGTGGCATTGAATAACATGAACTACAATTTGCTTCACTTCTAATGCATTTCTTCTTTTTTGCTCTTTCTTTTGTGTTGCATGCTCTTCAGTGTGTAATGATTTTTCTCTGTTTTGAAAATGTAACAAAATATGTTTTAAATGGATTGAATTTTACTGGTCCGCATTGGTCAATTTGTGTCATTTTTTCCTCATTTCTTGACTTTACAGGCGTTTAACAATATTCAAAAACATTTGAAAAATATCTCGAATATTCAATTTTTTGCAATTGCTCCAAATAAAAATGTAAAAGTGAAGCAATTAATTATGTTTAAGATGAATTTTGCCTTCAATTTTCTGTGGAGCTAATTCTTGGTGGTTACAGAGTTCAGCCTATTTTTAGATCCAATCTTTTAGCATTGACAAGCTGTGATTAAAGTTTTTTGATTATATGTCAATTCCAGTGCTGACAACATTCACCTAGCTTGTTGTAAGACGTATTGTGCTTGTTCAGCAGGTTCAACCCAGGAATAAGCTCATACATTGAGTTACTATAGGATATCAAATAGCAAATGCAAAATTCAATGAAAGCAATGCTATGTTGCTCACATTTACTGATTTCTTTAAAATTAATATACCTTAGTGTTTAGCATTGTTTTTTAGTGGCTTTTGTAATTGTAGATGGAACTTATCATGTTGCTTTACATTTGTTTCATCCTAACAGCAGATTGTGTCTCTTCAGCTAAACATGTTTCTCTTGAATGATTTTGAATGTTTTTTTATTATTTTCATTAAAAACACTCCCCATACATTTTACACCTTGTTTTTGTACTAAAATACCACCCAGGCCATATGCTAGAGTCCTTATTTCCAATTTGACCTGACAATGGCCCAAAAATCGCATTTCTACCTGGAACTGGGAGTGGATAACTTTTTTGAGTTTGAGTTAGAGGGATGGCCGACTTTGCTAGGCAGGTTCCTGCAAACACCCCTCCATCCCTGTAGGTCCTGATTACATCTAAATATACTGGGTGCATCTGATTCCCAAGATCACTGCAAACTGTAACCTACACTATGCACAATAACTATTACCACCAACACTGATTCTTACTCAGTAAACATTGGTATTTATAAAACTTGTAATTTATTTATTGTTGATACGAGTAGCATGCAATGACTTTAATAAATGCCAACATGCAATGTTACTAAGTACCAACGTTCACTTTAACATAAACAATTACTAATAATGAATTAGTATTGGTGAAAATAATTGTTGTGGTGGTGATTGCACTGACCATGAGTATTGATTTACTACAGCCTTGTATGTTATAAAAGTAATTATGAATATATACAGATATGATTTACATATATATACAGCCTTAGACACTAAGGTAGGTGTATCTATGAATGTACTTCAGTAATCTGGTGAATCTGAAAAATTTCCACGCTAAATAAAATTTCCCCAGGAATGCTACCTTCTCTCCACTTCATTTAGAGAAATCATTTTAAGACTATTTTTGGACTTTATGTATCAAAAATCAAATTCCTATAAATTACGCTGTAGATCAGTTAGAGGAAATTATAAACCAAGAAGGTAAATTCTATTGGATTACAATTACTTTTGACGGAATTAAAATTATATCTGAGATGATTCATCTCAATCAGTATCCCAGTAAATGTCAAATCAATGAATGCGTGGACAATGATGACTTTGATTTTGATTGGGATAAAATTCGACTTGGTTAATGCAATAAGTAATGAAAGTCCTTCAACTATCATTTAGTTATATGTATTTGTTTTGAGGAATAGATTTGTTAATTATATATGTGTAAACACATATTCATATTTATTATAATAAATTATACTTAGGCTTAATAATTCTCATTAGGAATGGAACAAAAATCATTGACAACTTGTCCATCTTTATTCAAGAAATAAGAGAAACTTTTCAAGAAGTAAAGATTAAAGCAGGTTTTGATATACAAGAAGCGAAAGAATGTATTGGAAGAGAATTCTGACATTTGTTATCAACAGAACCACTCTCATACATAAAGTATTTGGCCATATCAATGTCATATGAATATTCCGCAAAGAACTTTTTCTTTGATTATTCATGGAATCTGTTGATAAATTCTGATATTCCAAATGAGTTTACTACTACAAGGATATATGAAATTCTTGATATCTATACAAGAGCTTCATGGTATAACATTTCACCAATTGGGATCACCACATTGGCTAGATTTGTAATGCGAGAAGTATACATTTTCAAAAATAATTATTGTTATGATGATTATGATCAGGACCACACCTGGGTGTGGAGAGGGTTTGGGGGTATGCACCCCCCAGAAACCAAAATACCCCCCCAGAAATCAAAATACCCCTCCCCAGAATTCAATTCTTGAAAATTTTTCATTTTTTTTGCAATTTTTTGTGGCCAACGGATAGTGCTTGATGAGAAACGTAGAAAAATGGTGTTTTTATCGCCATACCACCATTTTTAAGGCCATTTTTTGACCTTCAAAAAAATCTTGCACCCCCCCCTCAGAATTTTCTTGCTGCCCACACATGATCAGGTCAGGACTATTGTCAGAATGCGGAGGCATAAATACCTGTGTGGATTTATAAAATAAAGCACATTTATACATAATTGGTTTATAATTTGGAGCATGTTCTACAATAATGCAAAGATATGGATGTTTGATTTGGCCATATTCATAAATTAAGAGATGTGTATACATTTTGATATTTTATAGAATATGGTCTTTCCTGTTGTATGCTTCAAGTGTGGGAAAATCAGTCATAAGGCAAATACATGTTGGTCTACAAATAAAGCAAACACCAGAATTTATTTTTGTAAAATATGCCATCAGACAAATCATACTATGGAGAAGTGTTGGTATAGATTTCAAAACAATGATTTTCAACGTCAGTTCCTTATTCCTTTTATTAAGGATCAAGAAATCTTATTTGAAGCCCATTAGGGCAAGTCCTACATTCCATATGATGAGAAAAAATACCATGCACCTAATTATATGAATAAAGGGAATAATAGTCCTTCATTCAAAATTCAAAATTGTTGTGAAAAAATGTACCAAATTGAATGAAGATAAGAAAATTTCTTAAGAGATAAAAGACAAAATCAAAAAGGTGCGACAAAAGTTTTACAACAAACGGATTATTTATGAAATTCCTCTTCTGGGGGAGTGTTGCGAACGTCACAAATATATGATGTTGCAAATAAAACTAGAGTAAGCATACCTGAGGACAGTCCAGCTAAATTATCATAACTGGACTGACTCGAATATAATAGCTTACTAATCGTTTTCTTAATTCTAAATTTCTGCAAAAGGCAGTTTGCCACAAAAAATTATAAACGGGCTAAAATAAATAAAAAAGTTTATCAATCACTCTCTTTTATTTTCAATAAAATTGCCCCTGACATTGAGATCAAAGTTAGGCCCATTTCCCATGAAAGGACCATCATACCATCATGGTTGACATAATTTTTGCTCAAGGACAAAGACTTTGGCTTTGGATTTTATTTTTTTGAAGATTTACTGTGTGATATTAAATATTTCAAGGAAATATTTTGTGAATTAGAAATTAGAAACATTTGCATCTTTTCTGAATACCTAATTGTCCTTTGAGTTTCTGGATCATATATACTTGTGTTTCTTACCGGAACTGTTATTCGCCAATTTTAGATAAATTAAAATAGATTTAACTGAAGAGGACCCGTGAACGCCAGTTCAGATGGTGAGTTGACCATTAGTAGTACTGAACTTAGAAAATCTAAGTTTGAGTTTAGATCTATGATAATAAGGTTTATCCTAAAATAATCCCACATTGGTGAAATTTGTACTTAAAAATAGAATAAAAATTAAAAGTTTGTGACAGCAAGGGATTAAACATGGTTTGTCAGAACAAAAAATTTGACTACATGGAACATATAAGCATGCAGTATGATGTTAAAAAATGTTGCCATACGAAACTTAACACTGAACACGTTAAAAAAGCTCGAAATTAATGACACATTTAATGTTCATATGCTTGGATTCATTGAAAGCCAACTTAGTAGTACATGTCATTTTCATACAATTTAAGAACTTGAGTACATTTTTGCTTATATTTCTTCATCTGCTGGTATTTGTCAATGAAATAAATACAATAAATGACTATTACTCATTCAGCTTGCTCAAAAATTAGTCCATGCTTCAGGTTATAACATCTTTACAGTGTGACAGTCGGTCAAAGCTGATGAACCTGCACACTATCAAATAACTCATTTTAGTGAAGTGAGGTGAACCATTGAACAGGTTTTTATGAAATGAAGTGTTTTAGATAGACAATGCTGGAATGAAACTATTTTGCTAAAAAAGTATAGCAAGCTTATGTCTAAAGTATGCTAGGCTCAAAAAAGTGCGCAAAATTTGCTTAGTCACTACAGTATACAGGTTAGGTTTCATATTTCGGAAAATAGCAAAATAGTCAGATAGTTTTGTGCTCTAAATTTTGACCATTTTTGTTTTTTGCCTTTCTGAATAGTTTGTCCTACAACTTCAACAAATTTTTTCCAATATGGCTGCCCCATAAGGTATGCATTTTACTCACGTCATTTTTCATATTTTTAAGTGACTAAGCACATTTTAGAAAGCCCAAAAGCTCATTCAGATGATACCCTATTTGTCTAATTTACTAGAGAATACTAGTTTTTCAATATGACCATTAGGAAGGCTGTCATACATTAGCTTTTGATGTTTTCAGCTATTATCCTGTAAGTTTCTGATATATTTAGAAAGTTTTCTTAGTAAATAGCTGCAAAATATAATGTTCTTCCTAATGAGCTATGTCTCATGTTCTTAAATCCTTCTAGTTTATTTAGGAAAGTAAAAAAACCTCAAAATAATTTATTGTGTAGTGAAAACAACATGAGTATAAATTATACTGTTGCACTAGAATAAGCCATAGCTGCCCATCATTCTCCTAATATGCTAGGTGGGATGCATAATGTTTACACGTATTGCAATGTAGTTGAGCCTCAAATAGTTGGGAATATTTTTGCTCCACTTCTGCAAGTTGTAAATATCGAAGGAAAATACATGTTTATTGTAAATCACTCATATGTTAGCTCCCAGTATATACCTGTACTCAAGAAAGCATTTAACACTGTTGAAATAAACATTTAAAGCAACCAAGATAAACCATGGCTTTTGACTTTGGCAAAACTATCATGAAATTGCATTTCAGACGTCAGTAGGCCCTAAATATCACCTTTTATCAAATATCGTAATATGGATCAAGGACAAAAAATTTACAATCATTCCTTAATGCGCCTGCTTAATCTAGACAACATATCTACCTTTGCCTTTGGCAACTACTTTTGGCCCTTGCTCAAGGCCGAGTACAAACAAAGTTTAATACAATACAATGCAGAGGCTTTCAATAACTTTTCCCATCTTGTCAAACAATGTTTCACTAACCACTCACTAATCTGTGGCTTAATTTCAAAGACCAAGCTAAAGAAAATTATACATACTTTTACAAACAATCAATTGAAGAGCATATACTTTGTTGCACAATACTCAAGAAGTGAACATCACATTGATTTAATTACAAAAATTCCAGTAAACACATAAAAATTCGAAAATTTCGACCAGACTGCTTAAAACCCCCACTTTTACCTATCATTATCTCAAAATTTAACACAAATCCGACCACTGGTTTGTGAATTAATATAAAAAACAATCAATAATCAATGTTTTCCAGGAGCTGCTTCCTTATGCCACCTCCCCTCCTTACGTGTTGGCCTTAGCGCCCTTCCTATGATTGCTTGAGCTTATATTCATGCTCCCCAGGGACCCCTTAGGCTCAAAATTCATTCATTCATGAAGAAAATTGATAATCATAGTTTCCCAGGAAACCCCCTTTCCTAACCTCTGCCAGAGCCCTGCGTGGGGTGGGTTGACCCGCCCTGCAGGCCCGCGGGGGCTTTTTGCGGGGCGGGTCACATGCATACGTGGGCAGCAAGAAAATTCTGGGGGGGTGCAAGATTTTTTTGAAGGTCGAAAAATGGTTTTAAAAATGGTGGTATGGCGATAAAAACACCATTTTTCGACGTTTCTCATCAAGCACTATCCATTGGCATCAAAAAGTTGCGAAAAAAACAAAAAAAATTTTCAAAAATTCGAATTCTGGGGGTATTTTGATTTCTGGGGGGGGGTATTTTGATTTCTGGGGGTGCATACCCCCCCCCACGCCCAGGTGTGGTCACATGGCTGGTGGGGCGGGCCTTTCTTTTTTAAAATTTCTGTTGTGCAAAAGGATACGTGCGCGAAATGATTTCCATGCACAAGGTTTTGTGAAATAGACCATAGTTCTAAGTATTGCTCTGCTGCTCTTTGAATAAATACTTAATAAAATTAAAGAATCCAGCTTTACCATGCATAATATATATATATATATATATATATATATATATATATATATATATATATATATATATATATATATATATATATATATATATATATATATATATATATATATATATATATATATATATATATATATATATATATATATATATATATATATATATATATATGGTAGGCAGGTACCTACATATAGGTATACACTATGTCCTTAAATATGGTAGACTATCACCTATAGGATTTTAGTAATGGCGAGCATCAGGATCTGGGTTGTCCCCTGGGATCCAGCAGACCCCAAAATTAATTTTGTAGCGCTAGTTTTGGCAATTTTGCCCCATCAGACCCCTCAGAATTTGAGCAATCAGCAGTGCAAGATTATGCCTTTCGCAGCTTACCTGCATACCTACCTACCTGCCTACCACAGTAACTTCATTGTTGTTCCAATAAAGTTTATTGCTGTAAGACATTAGCTCTTATTCAATTTACAAAATTGCATTGCACTCATTTACATTGAAGATTTTGTATACTCATTGTCTGGTTCTCTATCTTCTTGCATTCTGGCTCCTTTTCGATTTTCAGTGTAACATGAATGATTTTAAAGAAAAACATAAAATTCGAGAAGACTGAAGGGAACTGATCTGCTAAACACATTTCATCAAAAAGAGCATGAAATTTTATGTATGTCTATGTGTAAAAATTTGAAATGCATTAGATCAGTCAAAGATCTGAGATCAAAAAGCACAAAAATTGCAGATTTTCTAATATGGCGGCCTACATGGCAGCAATATCGATTTTTTCTTAAAACTTGTGTATGTCATGCAAATGAATAATCAGTGCAATGCGCTTTCTAAGCACATTCCAAAATGCTCTCAAACACGAAATACTGTAGAGTAGGTCAAGAGATATGAATTAAAACGTCATTTTTTCAATATGGCTGCCTCCATGTAAAAAATTTGTATTGAGCAAATCTGAAAGAATGAGAAAACTTCTGTTTGAAAAAAATTATTGTACAACAAAGCTTGTTCAAAGGGGCAACTATTTTGCTACTGTCGGGCATTCTACCTACAATGTGTGCACAATGATAGCAGTAGCAATTTTTCGTCATTGTAATGCTACAAGAGTATATTTTGAAATTTTTGAAATTTTTTCCACAAAATAGTTGCGCCCTAAGTTTTTCTATCAGAAAAACTTTACTTTTTCAAAAATATTCGAATGGATCTTCAGATTTGCTCAAAAACCTAAAAGGGATGAACCACTTTTTTCAGGTGTTAACAATCACATACACACTTATTATGCACTGCGAGTTAATTACTGTATTTTCAGTGCTCAATTTGCATGTATTTGAATGCTCTTCAAAAACTGATTTGAAAATGCATTCAATCCTTACATATGACTACCTGGGTCAAGCACAGTAGACCATAAAGAGCAAATTTTACATGTTCTGGTGAAAATGATGTGACCTGAAATGGATACATAGAGTACATGAAAAAATTTTGTGGGGCTGGGCGGGCCTAATTTTTGTAACATTACTGGCGGGGCAGGGTGGGTCTAAGGAGCTGCAGGTTGGGCTTTATTTCTTTCTTGGCGGGGCGGGGCGGGTCAAAAATTTTGGCCCCCGCAGGGCTCTGCCCTCTGCCCTTTCCCTCCCCTCAGGCTTACGGAGAAGCGCATCTATCCCTCATCATTGCCTATGCTACAGACATTGCTACCCGGCCCCACCCCAGGTAGCATGTTTAGGCCCACCCGCCTATGCTCAAGCATGAGCTATGTTATAAAATTGTGTTCAGGGAGACACGGTTAATACTTTGCTAAATGTATGTTACTATTCATTAGACATTGCATAGATTATTCCATGAGGATGACCGCGTGGCCATGGATGAGGAGGTGCAGCAGTAGGCACAAGGTCAATCCGGGCATCCAGCAGTAGCTGGTGGTGGATGGGCTGACAGTTGTATGCTGGCGTAAGTTGCTAATTAGTGGCATTGAATAACATGAACTACAATTTGATTCGCTTCTAATGCATTTCTCCTTTTTCCTCTTTCTTTTGTGTTGCATGCTCTTTATTGTGTAATGATTTTTCTCTGTTTAAAAATGTAACAACATATGTTTTTAATGGATTGGTTTTTATTGGTCCGCATTGGTCACTTTGTGTCATTTTTCCTCATTTCTTGACTTTACAGGCATTTAACAATATACAAAAACATTTGAAAAATATCTCGAATATTCAATTTTTTGCAATTGCTTTGAATAAAAATGTAAAAGTGAAGCAATTAATTATGTTTAATATGAATTTTGCCTTTGATTTTCTGTGGAGCTAATTCTTGGTGGCTACAGAGTTCAGCCTATTTTTATATACAACGTTTTAGCATTGACAAGCTGTGATGGAAGTTTTTTGATTAATGTCAATTCCAGTGCTGACAACAATCACCTAGCTGGTTGTAAGACGTATTGTGCTTGTTCAGCAGCTTCAACCCAGGAATAAGCTCATACATTGAGTTACTATAGGATATCAAATAGCAAATGCAAAATTCAATGAAAGCAATGCCATGTCGTTCACATTTACTGATTTCTTTAAAATTCAAGATACCTTAGTGTTTAACATTATTTTTTAGTGGCTTTTGTAATTGTATATGAAACTTATCATGTTGCTTTACATTTGTTTCATCCTAACAGCAGATTGTGTCTCTTTAGCTAAACAAGTTTCCTTTGCATGATTTTGAAAGTGTTTTATTTATTTTCACTAAAAACACTCTCCCATACATTTTACACCTTGTTTTTGTTCTACAAATACCGCCCAGGCCATGCTAAGGTAGATAGAGTCCTTATTTCCAATTTGACCTGACAATGGCCCAAAAATCACATTTATACCTGGAACTGGGAGTGGGATAAACTTTTTGAGTTTGGGTTGGTGGGATGGCTGACTTTGCTAGGCAGGTTCCTGCAAACGCCCCTCCATCCCTGTAGGTCCTGATTACGTCTAAATATACTAGGTGCATCTGATTCCTAAGATCACTGCAAACTGTAACCTACACTATGCACAATAACTATTACCACCAACACTGATTCTTACTCAGTAAACATTGATATTTATAAAACTTTGTAATTTATTTATTGTTAGATACGAGTAGCATTCAATGACTAATAAATGCCAACATGCAATGTTACTAAGTATCAACGTTCACTTTAACATAAACAATTACTAATAATCATACATGGGCAGCAAGAAAATTTGGAGTTGCTAGATTTTTTGAAGGTCAAAAAATGGCCTTAAAATGGTGGTATGGTGATAAAAACACCATTTTTTGACGTTCCTCATCAAGCACTATCCATTGGCATCAAAAAATTGTGAAAAAAAAAACAAAAAAATTCAAAAATTAAATTCTGGGGTGCATATCTCCCAAACCCCATCCCACGCCCAGGTGTGCTAATAATGAATTAGTATTGGTGAAAATAATTGTTGTGGCGGTGATTGCACTGAACCATGAGTATTGATTTACTACAGCCCTGTATGTTATTGAAAAGTAATTATGAATGTATACAGATATGATGGACATATACAGCCTTATAGACACTAAGGTGGGGTGTATCTAAGAATGTATCTTCAATAATCTAGTGTGAAGTGCTAAAAATTTTTACGCTAAATAAAATTTCCCCAGAAATGCTACCATAAACATCAGTTTCCATAGTGACTGAGGTGAGACATGATTTAATAGACAATCTCAGTTTTTGAGAATCCAGAAATTGACACAGGAAACATTAGATGCTTTGATCAACTTCCTTATACAAATTAAATAATTACTTATTGATGTAGATCTGTATATGAATATGTTACTATGCACTGTGCCACCTGCATTACCCCTATGAGCAATATAATTTGCCGAAAAAAATTTCTAAAAGTTTTAAATATGATACTCTTCATAGCATGAAAATGGGAAAATTCTCACTGCTCACTTTCTTTAGATTCGCTAAACACAAATTTCAACCATGTAGAAATAAAGTTAAATGGAGAAATAAAGGAAAATAGATCAGCAAAAAAGGGAAATGAAAGGGCCATGGAACAGAGGAGAGGGTCTGTGGCCAGCAATGCCAGTCCCAGTGTGGCTGCCAAAGTGCACCTCCCACAGAAGAGCTATGCCCATGGGCAGCCACAGTGGAACGAGCTTATGATTTTTGCAGACAACTCCCAGCTGTTGCCACCACATTGTTGACTCCTATGAGTTTTAAACTTTTGAAACTACATTTTTATTGGCACGGGGGTGGGGGGAGGGGTTTGAGAGGTTGACCCCCACACATTTGCTACTGACCCACTGCAAAACCTAACTGACCCTCAATATTGTTCCTTTATGGATTTTTGACTCAGCAAAGATAATGAAATTGCTAAAATCTCAACAAATTTGGTTTATTAGTCACAATTTTCATTGATTTTGCAATTATAATGCATATTTTCTCAATTTTAGTAATTTGAATATCAGAAAGTGGCTCAAAGAGTACATTTTCATTAAAAAAACTTTAGAAATTTTTTGATTCCATGTGAAGCAGGATGTTGAGAAACGTCAAAAAACAACATTTCTAATGCGTGACAACCATACCTGGGTGTGGTGGTTTGGGGTGTGCACCCCTTCCCGTTAAACAAAAATACCATCCTTCCTGCCAGAAATCTAAATACCCAAACCAGATCATAATTTTTGAAAATTTTTCCATTTTTCACACAATTTTTGATGCCAAGAGATAGTGCTTGATAAGAAAAGCTGAAAAATGGTGTTTTTCTGCCATACCATTACTTTTGAGTCCATTTTTACCTTTGAAAAATCTTGCACCCACCCCACAGAACTTAGGGTGCTGCCCACCTATGATGACAGCCACACCTGGGTGTGGGGCTGTTGGGGAATATGCATTCTCACCCCAAGAAACCGGAATACCCCCTTCCCTAAAAATCAAAATAACCCCCAAAATTCAATTTTTGAAATTTTTCTCCATTTTTGTTGCAATTTTTGATGCCAATGTAAAGTGTTTGATGAGAAACATTGAAAAATGGTGTTTTTACGCCATACCACCATTTTTAAGGCCATTTTTTGACTTTTGAAAAATCTTGCATTCCCTCTAGAATTTTCTTGCTGCCCATGTATGGTGACAACCCATTTTTTGACAACTTTGAACATTTTTGGGTTTGATCCCCCAGACACACTGTGCTGTGCACATATGTTTGAAATGGTTTACCCTTTAAAATGACCTGTATTTTGAACATGCACATTCTTGTAATTTTTTCAGTATGATGCGTCTGGTGATCATATATTGTTTAACAATATCAACCAGAGCTTAAGTGATTGGTGTTCAGTTGTACATTGAACTACAGCATCAGCATGTTGCTAATTGAGATTAACTCAATGTATGAGCTTATTCTCGGTTGAAGCTGCTTATTAAGCACCATATGTCTCTCAATCTGCTACATCACTTTTGTCGAAACAGAATCAAAAAATTTTGAGCACAGCTTGTATAAGTCCAAAAATTGGGTCAAGAATATAAGCCAGAGCTTTGTAACATCTAGAATCAGCTTAACTAAAAAATAAAGGCAAAATACACATTAAACATCATTAATTGCCTCATATTTAGTGTTTTTTGAAGTATGAAAAAAATCAAATGACTTTGAGCAGATGTTTCCAAGCATTTGAACATTTGTGAATATTGTAAAACATATAATATCAAGGAATGATGAAACCATAAGAAAATAACACAAGGTGACAAATGCACAGCAGTAAATACTAATGCATTTTAAAAAGTTCATGTGCGGGTTAAACAAATAAAGCCGGCAGGTGTCTGCTGTCTCATGAAAGCAATTGCACTTTACAGCGCAGACATAAACGTGCAGTGAAGCATGAAGTTAAACATGCTATAATTGAACATTGGATGAATAAAATGGCAGCAAGGTGGCATGCAAACAATCATGTTTTCCCAAATTTGCACATGCAAACTAAGCACAAGAAAAACTCCTGATGTCCATCAACAAATATGCATTATCCAAGTAAAACTGGCAAACTTTCATCACTGCAAGCAGTTCATCAATGGTTTGTTCTCAGGGTGATGTGGCATTTAGTCATTGTGCCTCGTCAAATACAAAACTTTTTGAGACCATTTAAGAAATTTGAGTGGAAAAGTAGTCAGATTAGCTGATTTTTAATAAAATGTGTGTAGTACACTACAGAATTTAAAAATAGCATAAAATCTAAGAACATCATCAGAGTAAGAAAACATAATGAGAAGTTTGGAAACAAATGAAAAATTACTTAAAATTGGAAGACAAAAAAAATCAGACAAACAACAAAATTAAAGGCATAATGCAGGGCAAATTCTTCCAAATTCATAATAATCCAATTTTAAGTTGTATGTGCATTTTAAGGTGAAAAAGCAATTTAAGTGTGACATGACTGTCTAAAGCCACATTGCAATTTACATTGCTATGCTTTCTGCATTGATTAAAAATAGAAACGGTCATGCATTATGCCTCTAAACAGGAAGATGCCAGCTTATCTACTTGACTTTGTTAGAACTGACCAAACCAGTAGTGGTCTTTAGTGGCTACTAGATCTGACATAGTGGATCATCAGACATTCCACTGAGTCCACGTCACCACACATGGGCATGGGGGTTTGGGGTATGCACCCTTCCAGAAGTTCAAATATCCCCCCCCCGAGAAATCAAAATAGCCTCCCCCACCAAAAATTTTTTTCGCTTTTTTAGCAATTTTTTGATGCAATTGGATAGTGCTCAATGAGAAACGTCAAAAAATGGTGTTTTTGCCATACAGCCACTTTTAAGACCATTTTTTGACCTTTAAAATTTTTTCAACCCCCTACCCCAGAAATTAGTTCACCCCCAGAATTTTGGTGCTGCCCTCCTATGCATGTCACCCCTAAAAGGGTCATTTGTCTGCAAGTGTACATATCAATAGCAGATCCAGGATTTCTCTAAGGGAAGGGGGAATCCTAACTTTACCCAGAATGACCGGCAATAGTCAAAAAAATTGTGATCTTGTTCAAAAAATAGCGTTTATCCAATGTTCCAAAACATCCAGACTATTAAAAACGCTAAATGTTTGAAGAAATTTTAAAAAATTTATATTTTTAAAATCCAACATCTTTGAATTGATATGCTTTATAAATCATTTAAAAATTAAACGCTAGGTGCATGTCGTAAACGTTTACTTATGATTTATTTTCAGCTATAAATTCACCTCTTCTGGTTCGTTTCCAATTGTTCACGACAAAAAAATTATTATGATAGGATAACAAATTTTTATTATCCTAAATCTCAACTTAGCTTTACTAAGTATTACTATTGGTCAACTCACCATCCTTAGTCTAGCAGGTAGGCTGCGAAGCGTCCTAATTTAGCTCGTAGGCAGCAATTCAAATTGTAAATTTAATAAGTATGGCAAATGACAGTTTTTTGACGAGAACACGAGTATATAAACAGTTTCAAAAATGCAAATGACCGAATAACTGATACAAGCGTATTCACCCAAAATGTAAATGTTCCTAATTTCAGATTCATACAAAATATTCAAAAAGTCAAAAATTACACGGTAAAAGAGCATAAAATCAGATCCAAGTTTCACGTCTTTGCCGTTTGTATTGGATTTGGTTGGTCAAAAATGATTTGAATCGGTTGGAAAATCTATTTTATGATAATCGAGCGGCAACTTGTTTTGTTGCTACCAATATGCGAGCCATTAAAAAATTCATGTGAAAAAACGATCAAAGAGTTATTATATTCAAAATAGTGGTGAATTGGCATAGCTTACGAAAATCCATAAGAATAAATAATTAGAAAGATTTCTGGCAAATAATTTACATATTATCATCTCAAAATTAACGTTTTTGCGACATTCGCAACACTCCCACAGAGGGAAGATTTAGTAGAACTTAAGTTCATTCTGAAACTTTTGTCTTTCAAATTTTACTTTATCTTGGATCTCTTGTGAAATCTCGTTATTATTTTTAACATTTGTATCCTTCAATTTATTGCATTGCTCACACTGTTTCGAAAAGGAAGGATTCGAGTAATGAAAAGTATTAGGTCTAATGTTATATGGTATATAAGACTTACCGCGTTTTACCTTATTTAAGACCTTCTGTTTATTAAAAATAGGAGTCGGATGTTGAAATCAAAATTATTAACCTGTGATCTATACCTACAATGGATAGTATTATGATTTGTTCGCTTACATATAGCACAGTAATAACAAACTTCTTTAATCATATTTGCATGCCAGCACATGTTTGCCTTATGGCCAAATTTGCCGCACTTGTAGCATATGATAGGAAAGGCCATTCTAAAATAAATTTAATAATTTAATAAGTCGATTAATGCTTTTTAATTTACAGTCTTATGTTTGTAACTGCGAGAGTTACACGTATAGGCAAACCTGCCTTAGCAGTCTGCAATAGCCATCACATAGCCAATACTAGTAGCTATCTATGATAGTGTACTGTGGGCTATGCCTTCGGTCTTCCCATTAATTCCCCAATTTTTCAATAATAAAAAACATTTAGATACTTGTCCGGTAGCATAGACTTAAGTGTATGATAATAGTAATTGTTTCATGCATACCGCTTGTGTAATCGATAACATTCAATCTGAGATAAAAGTGATTCAGTATTACATTAAATTGATCTTTGTTTATTTTACTGTAATAGTCCTTGAGGCCAGTGTACTTAATTTTGTAGTTTAGTCTGGCTGTTGGCTTTTTTGTTTGCCAGTCGTACAATTGTATAGTATGTACATTTTTGTTTTCTTTTTGCTTTATGGTTGTTGTCCGGCTATAGGCCGTGAATTTTTCGTCGAATTAAAATATAGAAAACCAACCCAGTGGTTTTTGGTTTTACCAAGGGTTAGGCCGGCCACACCCACGTCGAGGACTTCTTCCCATCATAGTGGACTGATAGGTAAATTTTGTATGATAGCTTATTTTATCTGGAAATCTTAATCCTTTTCTCAAATCCAAAATTGATCAAAATTATTATTTAATCTTTAAGGATGATTGATCAGCATAGAGCTCATTGTTGTTGTTTCCATAGTTCAGCGTGCTACACATATTAGGAACCAAAAACATTTTGGATCAGGCACTGATTGAAAATAAGCTAAATAAACAACTTGAGCTTGAGATGGGTCAACTGACCTCCGTGGCAAATACCGAGACTAGGTAGGTAGCCTTAGGTCTTAGGGCGTAGCTGCTGAGATCACCCAACATAAAAGCGGCCAGCAATATTAGGGCTGAGGGGATCAAAGCCGTAAGGTCTCTAATGGTCCAAAGATCGAAAGCCATCCAGAGCCGCGTGATCGGGGCCAGCACTAAGCGTAGACTTAAGTACCTACGTACCTAGGTAAATCTTGAAGGTAATGTTAGCCCGCAGGTCATTTTCACACAATTTGATAATTTGAGTACATTTATGAATATAAGTTTTGATCTGCTGGTATTCATTATGAGAATAAATACAATAAATGATCACAATTCATTCAGCTTGCTCAAAAATTAGTCCATGTTTCATGTTATAACATGCCTACACTTTGACAGTGGGTAAAAGCTGATGAACCTGCTCACCATTGAATAACTCATTTCAGTGAAGTGAGGTTTTTTGAGATGAACTCAAGAACCACTGAACGGATTTTCATGAAATAAAGTGTTTTAGATAGACAATTTCAAAATAAAACTATTTTGCCAAAAAACGTATAGCTAGCTTATGTCTACAGTATGCTAGGCTCGAAAAAGTGCTCAAACTTTGCTTGGTCACTACAGTATACAGGTTAAGTTTAATGTTTCGAAAAATAGCAGAATAGTTAGATATTTTTGTGCTCTTAATTTCACCCATTTTTGTTTTTCGTGTTTTTGAATAGTTCGTCCTGCAATTCAAATTTAATTTTTTTCCAATATGGCTGCCCCCATAAGGTGTGCAATTTACTTACGCTAAGTTCCATATTTTTCGATGTTCAAGCACATTTTAGAAAGCCCAAAAAAGCTCGTTCAAATGATATCCTATTTGTTTGATTTACTAAAGATTTCCAGTTTTTCAATATGGCCGCCAAGAAGGCTGTCATACTCTAGCTTTTGATGTTTTCAGCTATTATTCTGTGAGTTTCTAACATATTTCGAAATTTTTTTCGGTAAATAGTTAGAAAATTTTATGTTCTTTCTAATGAACTATGTCTCGTGTTCTGAATCTTTCTAGTTCTTTCAGGGAAGTTCAAAAACCTCAAAATTATTCATTGTATGGGTGAAAATGACGTTCCCGGTTCCTACGTCGATTCTGTAGACGTTAGGGGCCGCAACATTTACATTGGATGTTCCCTCCTTTAGGCTGCTAGCTACAGCCGAACTGATCAATCATCGTAAAATTATTTTTCGATCCAAAATTTATCATTTTGGCCATCTAAGAATATGTAACATTTTGTTCACCTTTGTTGTTGTGATCGACCGCGATTGTGGCAGTGCGCAATTTAAGTAAGCGTCCGTGGTAAAGATTTTGTGTATCGTGGTAAAGCCATTGTTATTTTTCTATTTCCGTCAAACCTTCATCAACGAAGGCAGCTTCCACGCTCGCATTTTTCTATAAACGTCGGCCCACAGGCAACGATTTATCATTTTTCTCTCTTGACAACAAAATTCCATCATTTAGGTGCCTACCTACCTGTTTGTCTAACCACGTACATTTTCTTGCGCTTTAGGCTTAGTCCTACCTGTTTTCGATCATTTCACGTCAGGTTATATCTTACTTAATGTAAGGAAGTACTATTTGCGTGGAAAAACCTGCTTTTTGCATTGACAAAGGCCAAATTTGAAAACATTTATTTTGGGCTAAATTTTGACGTACTATAATTTATTTTACCCCGTACTGAAATTTATTTCACCCAAGGTCACATTTTTTGACATCTTTGATACCTAAAAATGGCAGGAAAAAAGGTTTTGCGGACACCACCCACTAAATTGAAAAACCTTCTATGCCACCTACTTCAGCTCGCCAATTACCTACCGCGCCTATTGACTCTAATAGCGCGTGTAATTCCCAGAGTAATGACACAATTACGAGAGACGTAACTAGTAAGGCAAATAATGATAAATTACCCGCGTCACTAAATGCCGCGAGCAATACACAGTCCGAAGATGAACTGTTATTGAGTACCATGCGATCGCACATTAACCAAACTTCGATAACTAGATCGGACCCTAATATCGACAATTCATCAAATAATACAATGATTGATAATAATAACTACTATTAATATGGCAAATAAATCCTGAAACCAGTTCGAGCGTGAAAATCCCAATTTGACGTAGAAAGTAATCATAGTCACAGACAAATGCCAACAGAGAGCGTGCTAATGCTAATGTGACTAATGATCTTATTTTGAGTGCTACAAGCTATTCATTTGCAATTTCCGGACCTTTTCATGCAAGCGTTGATCAAGATAAAAGGGAAAATGTGGATGAAATGCGTAAACTGCGTCTTGAGCCAAGCACTATGCTTAAATCCCAACCAGTTTTAAATCGCATAGAGAATAATTCATCTGAGCGCATTAACCACTCAATTGATAGCGCAAATTTTTCTGAATTTAATGCGCAGTGCGAATTGTGCGCAGCACGATCGGCATCTTCACTGTTGTCCACTGGCAACAGCGCATCAAATTCACGCTCACCTTCGGAAACCGTTCCTGAAACTATCATTCAAAATTGTACAAATTGCGCGCCTGAGATATCTAATTTGTCACAGAATCCTGTAAAGACGGGTTTGCAATCAGTGCGAAACTCGGGTTTTTCGGAAAACATACCTACGCATCTTGCAGCCGCTACGGTATCAATTTTGCAAACGCCGTAATCTCGGCCGTAGCTGTCTTTAAATCGTAATGCGCCTTCTTTTGTACCTAATCTATCTACTTCAAATTTGCAGCAGCAATTGAATCCACCACCGCTGCAATATTTTCCACCTCAAGGAGAAATCTTAGCCAATAATTATGTACCTAATCCCATAAACGTAGAAATATCACCTAATAATCCTATTTTGCATTCTTCTAATATCGAAATGCAACCGGTTGAGATAAATTTATCTGGCATTAATAATGAATCTGCACAATTGCAAAACAAATCTGCGCTCTATCTGAATCATCTAGCAGGAGATGACATGTCAAATTCTCTGACGAAAGCTCATCTAATAGTTATGATCGTCCGCGCGAGTTGTCGCTGTCGCCAGCGCCGCAAAAGTTAATCGCGCAGATGACGTCATTGTCATAGTTCAGGTTCTTCATCTGAAAGCTTGCATGGTGACTCACGTCTTGCTGATTCCTTGAATTGCGGACCATTTTTGTAGCAGATGCAATTTGCAATTGCAAATAAAAAATTTTTTGATGGCGAAAAAATGGATATAAAAGCATATTTTGCAGAATTTGAATCACTTGCCAATACCTATGATATTGACAAAGCTGATTGTCTAAAATTCGCAACTGGATTACCATTCGTTACCTGCTGATATACAACAATCTTATTCAAAAATGAAACAAGCGCTAATAACTGAATTTTGTCCAATGGACACCGGCGCGCTCTTTAATCGTTTTTTGTCACACAAACAGCAGCCTAACAAATTGGTTAAAGCTTATTATCTCTCGCTTCACAAAGAGTTAATTAAATCTGATCCTTATCTTGAAGTTGACTTGCCACATTTTAATAATTTGATGCGACATCAACTAAAACAAGGTTTATTACCACACATTCCGAAAGAGGCATATCACAAACCTAGAGCATCATTAGCTGAATTTTTGGACAATGAGCTAAGTGCTGAATTTGCTAATAAAGAATTTGATGATAAAAAGGCAGTAACGCCTATGCATCGGTAACAGCTGCTCCCGTAGGCAGCGTAGTACCCACACCTGGGCAGTTTGGGGTATGCACCCCCCAGAAACCATAATACCCCCCCAGAAATCAAAATACCCCCCCCCCCAGAATTCAATTTTTGAAAATTTTTTTTCGTTTTTTTCGCAATTTTTGTGATGCCAATGGATAGTGCTTGATGAGAAAACGTCAAAAAATGGTGTTTTTATTGCCATACCACCATTTTTAAGGCCATTTTTCGACCTACAAAAATCTTGCACCCCCCCCCAGAATTTTCTTGCTGCCCACGTATGGTAGTACCTAAGGATACTCCTTGCGCATCTAACCAAAATGATTCAAATCTTTCACGTCATAGAACGTTTCATTGCTCATCGCGTGCTGAGAAACCAGAAGTTCTTCTCATAAATATTGTACCCTTTGCAAGCGCATAGGTCACATTTAATGAGGAATGTTTCACGTGTCAGAGGCAAGAAATGTCTAATAATGCTAATCATAATACCCAAGCTGATTGAAATACTAATTCTATGGTTCGCAATCGCAGCCAATCGTGTTCATTTTATAAGGCCAAAATCGTTCGCCATTGCGTTCAAATTTGCAAAATAGACATTGATCTCAATCACGATATTGTCCCTGTAGTCAACATCGCTCATCTAACCATGCAAATAATGATAATCGCTTTGAATCAAAGCAATCACAATCGAATTTTCGGCAAAATTGTAATGATTATTACCAAAATTTGCATGCTAATTATCAAAATTTGCGTGCTACAATAATCATTATAATAATCAACCGCGCCAAAATACACCTTTTGTGCAATTCCCAAATGAACAGCGTGGGACATACTATAACTCAAATTACCGCAACAATAACAATTTTAATTGCCCGTATGTCACATATACTGTTGATAACCAACCCGCCATGAATGTGCCCCCACCGCAGCCAACCCTTACATCTCCTCATGATGTAAACACGGTTACGGCAAAAGGGCCAGAATCTAGCGTGCGTCCTAATCTATTTGCATCACAAGAATTTCTCAAAGAGTACGATACATTTACAACGTTGTCTCGCAACTTACGAAAAAATTAATTAACCTCCATCTAAGACTTTAGATCCTAATATTCCTATTGTAAGCCATGCTGGGACAAATTTACCCACCATTCTCGTTAAAGTTCATGGTGTTGATGTACCTGCTCTCATAGATACGGGTTCACAGGTCACCATGATGACCACATCTGCATTCTTACGTCTCGGTTTTAATTTACCAACTAAACAGGTCTCACAAGTCGTACATGGTGTAGGCAAAATCACTGCAGTCATTTGTTATAAAGTAAATATGACTTTAACAATTGCGGAACAATCTATTTCTACCTCAGTAGCTATAATTGATCATTTGCCGGAAGACATGCTCTTAGGATATGACTTTTGTGAATCCGCACTCATGTGGGTTAATCCTATAGAGCATTGTGCTTTTATAAACGGCATAAAGGTTAATTTACTCATCATCTAATGAAAAATTGCAATTTCGTGCAAAACCCAACACAACTACCTCTGGTGTTGTGTGTGTGCATGTTTCGTTACTCTGAACCTGTTATTATACAACCAAGGCATGAATTAATTACACCTGGCTATATAAGTCACGGTTCTTGCAATTTTGATTTCGCATTATTCGAACCAAATCCCGATTTTATGGAGAAAACTTCACTTTTTGTTGCTCTGTCTATAGTCGATGCTTCACAACCTTTAATACCTGTTCGCGTTTGTAACATCTCTAAAGCGCCAATTCGCATTGACTCTGGTGAAATAATAGGTTCTTTAACCTCTGATGCCAAAGTCGTGTCACATGTTTCATCTTTTGATGATAGGACACCAGAACTTTTTGCATCAATAAATAAAGCTTTAAACGGCTCCGCCGTTGATTCTAGACAACAGCAACAAATTTGTGAATTATGTTTAAAATACGACTCAATTTTTGCATTAAAAACGAACCTCTCGGACGTACCCCCTTGATGAAACATCATATTGACACAGGGGATAATCCACCCGTTGTTGGAAAAACTTATCGTGTTGAACATTCTAGAAGAGAATCTATGCAGAAAATTATAAATGAAATGCTTGCGGATAAAATTATTCGACCTACAACTAGCCCATGGGCAAGTCCATTATTTCTCATAGGAAAAAAGGACGGTTCCCTTAGGCCAGTCGTCGATTATCGACGGTTAAATGACGTTACTAAAACGCAAGTTTATCCTCTTCCACAATTAGACGATTATTTCGATACTTTAGGCAATGCAGCATATTTTAGCACACTAGATTTAAAATCTGGATACTGGCAAATTCCACTCGATAATAAATCTCGCGAAAAAACGGCATTTATATGTCCTGTTGGTCATTACAAATTTGAAGTTTTACCTTTTGGTTTAAAGAATGCGCCCGCAGATTTCCAAAGACTAATGGAGCTTGTGCTCGCAGGTCTAAATTGGAAATCTTGTCTCGTTTACATCGATGACATAATTATTTTTTCACGTACTTTTAAAGAACATTTAAAAGATCTTGAAAATGTTTTTATTGCTCTTAAAAAGGCAAACTTACGTGTAAAGCCTGATAAATGCCATCTTGCGCATGCAGAGGTAAAATTTCTTGGCCACAGCATAAGTGCAATGGGCATCGCTCCTGATATGTCCAAAGTAGCAGATTTAATCTCGTTTCCCGTGCCAAAAACCGTTAAATCCTTGCAGAAATTCCTTGGCTTAGTCCAATGGTTTAAGAAATTCGTTAAAGATCTTGCTAAAATCGCTAAACCGTTATTCCATCTTCTTCGTAAAGATGTCGAATTTTGCTGGAAGGCTGAACACCAAACCGCCTTTGAGCTTCTGAAGAAAGCATTTACATCTCCACCTATTTTGCAACTACCAAAATTCGATGATGAGCACCAATTTATTTTAACAACTGACGCAAGTAACTATGCGTTAGGTGCTATTTTGACGCAAAAACATTTACCATCCAAAAATCGTTTTATTCTTAGCTACGCTAGTCGCGTGCTAAATTCTGCCAAATGTAACTATGCTACTTCGGAAAAAGAAGCGTTAGCGGTAGTGTGGGCCATCAAGCATTATCGACATTATCTTTACGGTAAAAAATTTATTGTCGAAACTGATCATCAAGCATTAACCTGGCTAGTAAACGTTAAAGACCCATCGAGTCGTTTACGCCGTTGGGGTCTCAAATTACAGGAATACGAATATGATATCGTTTATGTTCCTGGTGCATATAACTGCGCAGCTGATCTTCTTTCACGACATCCTAAATATGATCACGCAGAACGAAAATATAAAGTCGAGCGCAAAAACGTCGTTAACATCGCAAATTTAGAATCGGAAGATTCTGAGTCAGATGATGAATCGGTTCCACCTGACCGATCGCGCGATAATGCGCCTACTGCACCAATTAATCATCCAAATGCGCAAAGTAATAATCCTACTGCGCAAACCGATCCTACCAATTCTAAACCACCTACATTTCGTGAACGCCTGTTACTTACCGATGCTGAAAAAGCCGAAATGCTAACACCTGCGCGTTTACTCGCTGAGCAACGTGCAGATGACGAATTGCATAAAATTCGCATCGCATTGAATGACTTAACAACGAAAAAATATCGTGACGAATTTTTTCTCGTAAACGATGTACTTTTTTGTCGATTCCAACCTAAGCGTTCACCAACTGTCGTTCATCAAATAGTCATACCCAAATCTTTGCGTCGTTTTATATTAACGGAATTTCATGACTCTATTTTTGGAGCTCATTTTTCATCGCGCAAAATCTTGCCCGCCATCCAAATGCGTTATTGGTGGCCGCGCATGGAAAATGATGTGATCGCGTGGTGTCGGAATTGTGATGTGTGCTTACAACGTAAGGTCGCATTAAATTCCACATCCGTTCCGTTGCAACCAATCGAAGTATCCGCGCCCTTTGAACTCATTGCGTGCGATTGTTTGCATATGCCGCGATCTCCCTCCGGAAATGACCAAATTGTAGTTTTTATGGATTATTTTACAAAATACGTGGAAGCTTTTGCTGTTTCTGACATAAAAGCAACAACAATTGCAAATTTATTACTAAGAGAAATTATACCACGTTATGGAGTTCCCAAGAAATTTTTGACAGATCAGGGGTCAAATTTTACATCTACCCTTATTTCGGAAGTTTGCAAACTATTAAACGTTCAAAAAATATTTACAACCCCATATCACCCCCAGTGTGATGGGTTGGTGGAACGTTATAATCGCACCTTGATTGATGGTTTGTCTAAGCTGAGTGCGCGTTCCCAGTATGATTGGGAGCAATTTCTACCTTTTGCATTATTTGCATACCGCGCGACTCCGCAATCATCGACTAACATATCTCCTTTCGAAATGCTTTATGGTCGCGAACCAGCATTTCCACTTGACACTTTACTCATAAATGACTTCGTGATAAATCCGAATTTACCATCTGTTGCGGAAAAATACGTCATTGATTTAAAGCTGACTTTACAAGACTTGCATGAAATCGCATCTCAAAATTTAACTCAAGCGCGTAAGCAGCAAAAATCGCAATATGACAAGTCCGTAACGCACACAAATTTTAATCTCTCGGATATAGTCTATCTCAATAATACCTCAGTCATTCAACCCGAAATTGGTAAACTATCACCCAAGCGTGTTGGTCCATATCGAATTATCGACTTACCTACGCCTGAAACTGCGAAAATCGCATATGTCTATAATCCTCTCATCACTCACCTCGTTCACAGGAATAGACTTCTGCCTGAACCTAAACTACCTTATTCTGACTTAATTGTGGAAAAACACGCGTACGTCCCTGGCGATTTTGTGTTGGTAAAATTACCACATCGCCCTCTTGCCCCGGCAGTAGTCATAAGTTTTGAGGATTTACCGGGCAGGGAACAAAAAGCTAAGGACTGCGCGCCTATACGTTTATTAAATGGCTCTAAAACAGCACATGCCGTACCATTATCTAATGTTTTTCCTTTTGCAGACCCATGGCTGCACAAGGTACCCCAAGCAAGGAGGCATTGCTGGAGGCAGCTGGTCGCCGATGCAAATTTGAGGGGCGTGATCCCGCGTCCCTAGATGAGTTTCGTTCGGCTTTGACCAATATGGCTTTGGAGCGGGGCTTGGTTGTACCAGACCCGCTGCCGCAAAATGACAATAGTCGTGTTGGCGGTTTAGAGTCACTTACCGCAAAATGGATAAAACATAAAGCAACACATAAACTCACAAATCACAGAAAGCGTATTAACGACCAACAACTCTGGTGGGAGAACAGACTTGGTAGATTTCCTTTGGTAACCCCTCGTGTACCAAAGAACAGACTTCTACCCACTGTTATAATCTCCAATGACCAGAAGTTGTTTGGCGCCATTTTGGCGTTAATTCAGCCATCGAATATGACAAATGGCACTTTATTCTTAGGTTACGACTCTGAATTTGTTAATGACCAAAAAGGCAGACATTATAAGACCTGGGACTTGCGTTTTCAGCAATTATGTCCCACTTACCAGGACCTCCATGGCCCATTCGTACGCTACGTCCAAGTTGCGAGCGCGAACGGCCATGTGTTCTGTTGGGACCTGGCAAAGTTCCCACAACCTCCGTTTGGGCTTCACCAGTTGCTCAAAACGCGTTTACCAAACGTGTATATGGTTTGTTATGACCCGACGCAAGATCGACTTGCGTATTTCCATGTTTACGGGCCAACTTTTGAGGAAATTTTGGCAATTCCGGATGCAGAGATTCGCAATAAACTGCACTGGAAAGATCCGTTCATTGCAAATTTTATCGATATTCAGCCATTGGCGAGAGAGTTTACTCGTCGTTTACGTATCAAAGCGCAGTCGCACACGTTAAAGCGCTTGGCTGAATTCTTTTTTGACATGTATATTGATCCTAACGCGCCTGATAATTTTGGACAGGCGTGGAGCTTACCATTAACTCGGGACATGCAACATTATTTAGCGATGGACGCCCTCATAACTATCGATGTTTTTATACTGATAGAAGGGTGCACGCAAAATAATCGCATTACTGACGATAGAAAGCCTATGTCGGTTTCGTTTACAGGCGATGAATTGTACATTAAGGCTAGCGGCCCAAAAGCCAGAGTGCGTATACCGTTGTCGACTAGTAAACCACCACAAGGACAGTTGACCAGCACGGCTACTGAAGTTGAAGTCGATTCTGATGGCGGAGAGTTAGTTAGAGTTGAGGACTTTTATGGCCCAGCTCCGCAACCGCCAGCGGCCATAGCCGCAGCCACTACCATTGCTTCTGTAACGGATGCGTTGGCCCACGTTAACGTTTTCGAAAATCCATTGTTCTATGCTCAGGAATTGCAGGCCGTTGCCGACTCAGTTTTGGGCCCGGTTCATGCACCTGACACGGAACCTAAGTCCAAACCAACTAGCTCGAGTACACCAGCTTCTGCGTTTTCTTCGCAAACCGATATTCCTTACGATTCGCCTATGGTTGATGTAGAACCATCTATCTCCACTGAGGATGACGATTTATCTCCCAAACGCTTAGTGATGGCGTTATCTGATGCTGAAGCGGAAAGACAAGCAAACTTGTCGCCACCGCGTGTAACACGCGCGGCAATGGCTCGAAAAGGGGCCACTACCGTTGCGCAACCGATTGTCTCGCAATCGCTTGCGGCGGATCAGCAGGCACCCCTGGGCATCAGTTCGCTCGGACCTTTACCGACTTCTCAGCCGGATGGGGCAGAGCGTCAAGCTGACCCTGATGTCATCATGACAGAGATTATAGGTTTTCCGCCGTTACCGCAACGCACACTAGCCGCACATGAAGTACCACAAGTAGCGTTGTACACGCAAGTCGCGTCTCAGTCCGCGCCACAAGGCGTGTCGAGCTCCGTAGCACCTGATACTCGTTTTACGGCTTCTATGGCCATGACGGGTGTGTCGAGTACTGTGGCAAATATTCAACCACAGGTTACTCAAAGTCAATCATCAAATATGGAAGTCGCAATACCTGCGCACATTCAAGCCATTCGCGAACGTATTTCCGCGAACGAAAGCGCTAGAGTGCAAAATCGCTCGCGCTACGTACAGCACTTTTTCACCATGATGGAAAATATGACGCGTGAACCACCGTGCATTATTGCGCCAGTCGTATTGCACGAGTTACGTTCTTATTTGGGTGAGGTCGCAGGAACGCGTTTGTACGATCAGTTGGTTGAAACTGCCCAAGTGTACTTCGACCGAGTGTACGCAGTACATCTGCAGTACGCGGCTACGACTGACTCACCCTCGCGTCCTTTAGTGTGGTCTACAATCGCACAGCCTTTGGCTGATGTCGATCGTGAGCCCGCACCTCGGTTTATTAGCAAAATGAGCGTCTTTAACCAATTATTTTACCCAGACCAATATTTTGTGCGCATACGGTTCTTTATTACAACCGGAATGATGTTGTACGAGGTTCCGCTAGAGTATTTGGTCGTACACCCGCACCTTGACGCACCGAGTGAGGTGATTGATGGCGTTACACATCAGGTTTGTCCGGAATTCTATCCGCACAGGATGTCTCCAGCGCCAGATCACCTAGCGCCGATCTTAATATCGACGCGTCAGATGGTCGATATTTTTGATACTTTCCGAGAATTTCAATCATTATACGATTTGGAGTATCGACACATGACGATCTTCTCCACAATTGACGTCATGCGCGCTACGGCGTTATTGGAATTTTTGGATAGAAAGTTCCACTTCTTTGCGTACGCCTACGGCAATGCCGCAATAGGCTGGCGCATGGTGGAGCAGCTGCGTCGCATGTTGCGCGTAGCTTTCCTTGGTGAATCTTATACACCTTCGCCAAGTGAGGCTTTCCCGGAATTCCCGGAGTTGACGAAGCGAATCAAAAGTCCACATGTTTTACATAACATGATTCGCCAAATTTGGTTAGCAACCGACCCGCCACTTGAAGTGCCGGTTCAGTTCGATCGTTTCCGAGGTCAACAAAAATCTGTGTTTTACCTCAAACATCGAATTCAAGGCGAATTAGAGAAAATTTGAAGAGAAAGGCGGCAGGCATCCTCGCAGGACCCGAGCGGATCCGCAGCAAGCCTTGATATGCCAGAAGTCGATCTTTCTCTGGAGGCACAAATTGAAATGCGTAGAACACGCATGACGATCGAGAGACGCGATCGTGAGAATTTGGCGACGGAAATGCCAAGGCGTGCGACGAAGTTACGCGCCGCCGGTTCTCTTGCTGAGTCTTCAGAAGTTCGTCATATGTCAGAAGACAAACATAAGGCTAAATTGAATCGTTTTTACGATACTAAATCCGAGCACACTTTGCGTCGGTTAAAGAATTTGGAAAAGCAACGAGTCAGAAGACTTGTTCAAGCTGAAGTCGCAGCTAAATTAAGAGCGCGTTTAGGCCAAAAGGGATCGAGGCGGCAAGAACCGCAGTCATCCCGGCAACGCTATGCTCAAACGCATCATTGTTCACAATCACAAGTACAACAGCAGACACAAGTAAAACCACATATACAGCAATACACACGACCGCAGACCCAACCGCGGCAACAGCAGCAATTCACGGAATCGCGTGAGCGTTCCGAGGCGTATTCTCAGGCCGATGCTGGTCATCTGTCGCGCTCGCGACAGCAGCAGCCTTATGAATATCGCCGTCCGCCACAGTCAAACCGCGGAACTCATCGGGGCCGGTCACAATCCCGTCAACGTCAGCAATGGGATCAGTCGTATCGCTCACCGTTGGAACAAAGTCAATCAGCCACCGGGGTCTATCAGCCACAACCTTGACCCGGTCCACTTTTGCCAAAACCGTGGCCTGTTACGCAACAACAACAGCGTCCACGCGAACCTTCACGTGAACAATCTTATGGTTTTACGCCGGAGCAATTATTCACTCCGACGCCACCTATACCGCGTCGTTACGCGGATGACTACGAGGACGACGACGATTTTGAGGAGGACGATCGACCAGTCGATCCACATCGACGCTTACGCCAACATATGTACGGGCGTAGGCAATCGCCATACCAGTATCGCGAGCGTTCGAATACGCGTCGCGAACCTGAATCGGATCAAGAATATTTTCAACGTCAACGACGTCGCGGAAAACCGCATGGCTCGAAGGCCAATTATCAGGATCGTTATTAATTCACAAGTTCGACGTACAGAACTTTTTGGAACTCTGCGTATGGCGTCAAATTTGACCAGCAGCTTTTCGTCAAATTTTTTCATTTTTCGTCCTGATGTGGATTCCAGGACTTCACGTATCGTTTATTTCCTGTGTATTTTTTGCTCTTGTCATTTTTTCTCTTGCTGTAAAAATTTTTCTTTGACGGTGCTCGTATTTTTCCCCGTTATCTCGCATAATTTGCCATTTTTTCTCGTTTTTATCGTTACCTCGTGTTTTAACCCTTTATTAACGCCCGTCCCATTTTCCTCCACAAAGTTTGCTGCAAAATAACTCAAGAACAATGGAATCTTATAAAGCGTGCGAGTGTTCATTCGAAAGCATTGTCCAAGATCTGCAAGTTTATGTGTATTTTCTTTCATGTTAGTAGTGTGAAATTTGAAATATACTGTATTGAAATAACCTCACTTTTTGTCCGCCACTTTGGTCGTCCCGGATTCCACAATTTTTTGTTTCTCTGGTCAGGAATTTTTACGAGCTGTGGAGCTCATTCAGGGCTTTCTAACGGTATCTCAATAATTAAAATGCGGCTAATACCCTTTGAGAAATTTAGATCGAAAAATAAAGTCCCATTTTTGGGACGCGCGCTCATAAGTGACAGCATGAAAAAGCAACTCTGTTTTTCTCTTGATGTCTTCATGACCTTTATTACCTTCAGAAATTGCTTGAATTCTCTCTTAGAATTGTACGTACATACATACTACCCAGTGGCGGATCCAGGATTTTCCTAAGGGGAGGGGCGGTACCCCTAAGGGGGGGTGGGACCCTTATGTATTTGGGCGGAAAAATTGCCCATTTTTACCCAAATATCGCTCAAAAATAGTTAATATGCGCATTATTTCGGACCAATGGGGGTGGTCGCCCCCCATCCGTCCCTGATACTACCTATGTAAACCAGCTGCTTTACAGTCCAATTAGGTACATAGGTACCTATACCTACCTATATGTACCTTGTATGTATCTAAACTAGAGAATCGCCTTGGAACGACATCAGACTATATAGAGAACGTCAATCCCTAAAATTTTCCATGCAAAAATGATGGCAAAAATGGGATGTACACTTATTGACGAGCGTCCTGCATGTAAACTTATTAACGACCATCCCAAAAATGGGACATACACTTATTAACGACCGTCCCAAAATGGGACTTTTTTTCTCACGTCCTACTGTAGCTAGAGTCACGAAAAAAATCAGGGAGACTTTTTGAAGGATGGGGAATTCGAATATGAATGAGATTTTGAATGAACTACCCTACATAAAGTGCCGTTAATAAAGGGTTAACTCATCAGTGACTTTAATTTTGCTCAGCATAATCTTGCCTTATCATTCCGTATTTTAATTTGTCTTTTGCTCAATTAGCGGTGTTACTATTATGGTATCTTAACTCTTTTATGGACAAGGGGTTAATTTATACCCAATCTATAAACTTTTTCAATTCAAAATTTTTCTCATTACCTGGGGACTGAAGGAGGCTGATGGGACAGCGAGATCAAATATTATGCAATGCTGTCCAAGACCGGAGTTCATCATTACTCGGGCAACAATATAGTTATACCTAGCGCCATTGAGAGTGTTGCTCAAGAGTTTCCTGAGTGCGAACAAGGTCATGCATTGACCATTATTTGTTATTGTTATTTGTTATTTTTTTGTTCTTTTATTTTCATTTTTCACGTTTGCTCAGGATGAGGCATTGCGGACGCCAGAGTTGAGGCGTTGCAAACGCCAGAGTGCCGAGTTATAGAAGCGTTGTACACGCTAGTGTTGATGGTGTACCCCGAAAAAATTCTCCACTTCGTGTCAAATTTTTTTTCTATACGTGGGGGAGTGTAACTGCGAGAGTTACACGTATAGGCGAACCTGCCTTAGCAGTTCGCGATAGCCATCACATAGCCAATACTAGTAGCTATCTATGATAGTGTACTGTGGGCTATGCCTTCGGTCTTCCCATTATTTCCCCAATTTTTCAATAATAAAAAACATTTAGATACTTGTCCGGTAGCATACAGTTAAGTGTATGATAATAGTAATTATTTCATGCATACCGCTTGTGTAATCGATAACATTCGACCTGAGATAAAAGTGATTCAGTATTACGTTAAATTGATCTTTGTTTATTTTACTGTAATGGTCCTTGAGGCCAGTGTACTTAACGTTGTAGTTTAGTCTGGCTGTTGGCTTTTTCGTTGGCCAGTCGTACGATTGTATAGTCCGTACGTTTTCGTTTTCTTTTTGCTTTATTGTTGTTGTCCGGCATCCAGGCCGTGAATTCTTCGTTCGGAATAAAATATAGAAAACCTACCCAGTGGTTTTTGGTTATACCGAGGGTTAGGCCGGTCACACCCACGTCGAGGACTTCTTCCCATCATAGTGGACTGATAGGTAAATTTCGTATGATAGCTTATTTTATCTGGAAATCTTAATCCTTTTCTCAAATCCAAAATTGATCAAAATTATTATTTAATCTTTAAGGATGATTGATCAGCATAGAGCTCGTTGTTGTTGTTTTCATAGTTCAGCGTGCTACACATATTAGGAACCAAAAACATTTCGGATCAGGCACTGATTGAAAATAAGTTAAATAAACAACTTGAGCTTGAGATAGGTCAACTGACCTCCGCGGCAAATACCGAGACTAGGTAGGTAGCCTTAGGTCTTAGGGCGTAGCTGCTGAGATCACCCGACATAAAAGCGGCCAGCAATATTAGGGCTGAGGGGATCGAAGCCGTAAGGTCTCTAAGGGTCCAAAGATCGAAAGCCATCCAGAGCCGCGCGATCGGGGCCAGCACTAAGCGTAGACTTGAGTACCTACGTACCTAGGTAAATCTCGAAGGTAATGTCAGCCCGGTTCCTACGTCAATTCTGCAGACGTTAGGGGCCGCAACATTTAAATGTTCTCATACAAACTCAAAATCATCATCATCAACACATTCATCAATTTGGTTTTTTGTTCATATTGATTTGGATGAATCAGTTCTATCAAGGCTGTTGATTGTTGAAGGGTAATTTCACTCCAAGAATATTTAGCTTCTTCATTCAAAATCTCTTGTATCCGGGCTGTTGAATAGTTTACAGGAACTTCTTCTTTTGAACATAAAGTCCATAAATAATCATAAAATGAGTTCTTTAAGTCAAAATCCGGGAAAGCAACACTTTAGATCCAAATTTTTCCATTTTCTGATAGCATGTTCCAAAATATGCGTCCCATGTTCTTTTTAGCCTTGTTTTCATTGTAATCGCTTTCATGTTTCGCAGTAGGATAAAAATTTTGTATTCCATCAACAAACTTAGTTAAGTTTTTAACTAAGTTTTGTTCCATTTTCTAAGAAAAGAAAAAGTCGTAATATCAGTGTTCACTTTATTAGGCATCATCAACAGATTTATTTCAATAAGAATTTTTCCAAACGGTCACGCTTCTGCGTTTAATACATAATCATGAACGTCATCATAATAATCATCGTCAAACGCATAATAACAGCCGGGTTTTAACAAATTTATCATTTTCCAAATTTTTGTTTGTGAAATGTTGCCTCAAACGCACTTAGAAACGAGCCACATGATTTTCTTTAATCCTGTTAACAGCATACCCTACGGGTATTTCTGTGTTAAACAGTAAATTCCACATGTATTCCGTGAAAAATTCACGGGATAAATATCTCGAGCCTCCCAATGTGGACATTCGAGCCTGCTACTTGCTCTTCGTAAGACAACATGCACCATAATTCGTACCCTAGCTATTCCTTTGCGCAATCTATATCATACCCTGGCTCATTTATAACATTAGGCATGAAAAATTCTGATATTCTTGATGAATATCGTCAGATTATCTATAATCTTTTGCTCCATTCTCTTAATATATACATTATACATGTACTAATCATATATACATAAAGCAAACTAAATAAATTGACATACATATTATCTATATTATAGGAAAAATGACAAATGTCGTGCTTTAATATCACATTTGTTTATATTGTGATTTAATAACGCTTTTCTTTCTAGTGCATAAATTTAAAACTAACTTTTGAATCGATGACACAATAATCTTTATAAGACTGATAATATAGGGCAGGACAAGAATCGTGATTATCGCCAGAATAACTCCTGCAATTATAATTAATATTGTTCTCACCCAATTTTTTGAAAAGAATCCAGAGAATATATTGAAATCGAGAGCCGATTCTGCTGCAGTCTCCTTTCCTAGAACGTCTGTCACATTATTAAGACGTTCTTTCTCTCTATATATACTAAAGTAGCATCTACGTCAAAATTTGATGTCCCTGCGGGACAATGTACTGTACAAGTCTCTTTCACGTAGGTTCTTTGAAAATTTAAAGCTACTCTTGCTTTTACACCAACTGATGAACAAATAGTGGAAAATGATGCTTTCCCGCAATATACATGAGCTAATGCTTCTCCAAAATCAGTTTTACATGTGAATTCCAATTTAGCTCCCGTGATGCAGCTATAACATCCTCCAAAATTATGCATTTCAATAAAACATTTATTTTTCTCTGTTTTTGTTGATAATCAAAATCCTTCTAGAGATATCTGCATTTCTAGTGAAGCTATGTTATTGTACTCAGCCTCAATATTTTTATTTCGGTAGAACATCGATATTCCTTGAGAAGTTAAAGGTAAAATATGTTCTAATTTTGAAAATAATGGCTCTAAAATTTGATCATTACAGCTGCATGCTACTTGGGTTTCACGACCCTGACAATTACAAGGATCGTGAGCTAAAAAACATTCAAATTTTGAAGCCTTTTCTCTATTTGGACACTGAATTTGTCCTATGGTTCCAGAAATTGGTTGTCCTGTTGCAGACGCTTTTATCATCACTGTTTTTGCTCCATCAGTTAAAAATTGACTACCTAAAATAGGCACTGAAGGAGTCGAAACTGAGGGTAAAATAAGTTTTAAGTTTTTCCATTGAATAGGAACGCCTGGACGTAACACAAAAGTTTCCTGAAGAGCCATGCCACGTATAATTAATCTAACCGTCATTTTAATTTTATATTCCCAGGTAGGACAGGAGAATGATTCATAAATTATGTCTGTTTCCGGTTTTGCATAAGTTCTATAAAAAAGACATGCCGAGGAACAGTAAAAACACCCACATCCTGCACAACCGCACGATTCTGAACAATAAGTGAAGCCAGGTAGATCGTTAGCTTCCCCATTTAATTCTTCAATTTTCGAAGTGATTTTTGTATCTAAACAAGCATCTTGCTTACAACTTCCCATAGAAAAGCATCGTTTTGAAGAAACTGCTTTCATTTTAATTGAACGAGTAAAATATTTGCTGTGAAATTGGCAAGCTAAGCCAATTTTGTTAATCTCAATGGTTATAGTACCCAGAGGCTCTCCGTTAGGATCCTTTATCAATAAACAAGAATCTTGACCTGATGGTACAAGTGATAATCGAGTAACTTCTGTTAAAATACATGTCATTGAACCATTAATTGACACAGAACATTCTGATTTTTGAGCATTCAACATTGCTACTTCGGCACAATTATCAGAAAGATGACAATTTGATAATATACAAATAATAGCGACTAGAATTTGTCTAGGCTGATAAGAAAATTTGTACTTATTCGAATTTCGAATATCAGTATTTCGACTATTGTGCACAGAACGTGTACAATAGAAACATACTTTTAATAATTTTATAATTAATCTCATTATAAATATTATGACCATAGTAATAATTTTTATAATTTTAAGACAATAATATAATGCTCCAGAGAATAAATATGCAGATATAAATATTATTAATAGATATCCTGTCGGACTGCACTGGGGATTATGAAGCATTTGCATGCAAAATATACAATTTATCATTTCACAAAATGGTTGCGCTTCACACAAAATAGTTATTTCTCTGATTAAAAGACCTCCCTTCCAAATTTTCAAACTAAATTCATGATTAAACAGCTCTACGTCTTGAGGAAACTGTATTTCCTCACGAACTTGTGGAATACTTCTCTGATAACAATATGGTTTTGAACATATTTGCACTAAACCTATTTCCCTCTCTAAATTCATCAAAACGCCACCTCAAATGCATTTTAAATTACATTTGCTGCAATTTGAACTTAAATCCTCTTGCCTAGGGCCATAAATTTCACGCGTAACACTTCTCCAAGCAAGTATTGGAATAGAGCCATCGTCATTTATAAACCAGACTATTTCATTATCATCAAAATAACATAATTTTGTTCCCAATCCTGATTTTTCACATGGATATTTTTGACAAAATTCAGGGGTTCCAATCTGTGGACCCTCCCTTTGCAAAAATAACTTCGATTAGGTCCAGTTTCATAAACTAATTGCAAATGTTGAACAAAATATGTTTTTTCATCATATAACATTATTTGTTGCAATTTAGTTTTGATTGGCATAGAAGAACAACTAGGATTAGGAGAAAAAGAGCAAATATTCGGTGTCGCTAAAGATAAAACTTTATTTTTGTCTCCTTTTGTTGGCGGAGGTGTTTTATGAAATTCAAAGATATTGCAACCATCTGCCCATTCTGGACAAGTACAGTAAGTATCGCAATGGCCTGAGATTCCTATATAACGTGTAGGACACGTAATAGATATCGAACATAAATAATTACTTGGTTCATGTTTTCTTATTATAACCCCAGTTTTCTTGCAAACTTGACTCATTAACAATTTCGTTTTTGAAGCCGAACACTCAGTCAATATTTTTAACAGTTCTGTCTCATTTTCATTTAGTGACGTAGACCTTTTGAAAATTTTACTCTCGGTAATCTTGGATTCAAGCAAGATTGATAAAGCCTGAGTGAAATTTTGAGAATGAATGTTTGAATCATTCATTAAATTATCATAATCAATAAAAGAAGACATATAAGTACTTTGGGCTTTAATTACATCGAGAATCGACATTATCATTAAAATTATAATCAAAAACTTTGATAATTTGACATTAATTCCTTTTAAAAAACTTGAGAAAATATTCGAACTTTGAATTGAAGCGTTTTCCGTCGCTTCTTTCCTTACTGAATCATCGTTCTCTGTTTGAATAATTTCAAGCGGAAATAACATATTTATTGGTCTGCGACTTATTTTTTGACTGGTAGTTAAAAGTTCTGCTGATCTGACTTTTCCGTCTTGACTTTTATTTACTCTTAAAATTTTACCAAGTTTCCAGTGGCCGCGTGAATGATATTCATCTTTAATCAAAACGATTGTATTTTCTTTCGGATCATCGGCAGAAATTATTTTTGGAACTTTAGGAAAAGTGTTCATTTGTTCTCGTAAATTTAACAAATAATGTTCGTACCAAATGTTCCAAAAATAATCTAAAGTTTTTTGACTCGATTTCCAGTATTCTAGAATTTGATTGCTGAAATTCAAAACTGGGACAAGCTCTGGATCGGAGTGTTCCTCTTCTAATTGGGGAGTTCCGATTTTTGCATACGGAGCCAAAAAATCGATCGGCCTTATGACAGGAGAATCTATTTCATTTGTCTCATAGATAAGCGGACGTGTATTAACAACAGCCTCAATTTCTATTATTTGAGTCACCAACTGATCATAATTCATTAATTTACATCCTACAGATCTTCTTAAAGCATGTTTTACAATTCCAATAAGCCTTTCATAAAATCCACCTTGCCAGGGTGAAAGTTCCGGTATAAATTGCCATTTTATCTTATTTGTGGAGCAATAATTCAAAACATCTTCATTTTCTTGTAACGAAGACCAAACAATTGATAATACTTTTTCAGTAGATTTAAACTGAGGTGCGTTATCAGAAATTATTTTATCAGGTTTCCCTCTTTGAGCTATAAATCTTCTCAAACAATTCAGAAATGAAGTGCTTTGCATGTCTTCAACACATTCAAGATGAATAGCTCTTATTACTAGGCAAGTAAATAAGCATGTCCAAACCTTTTTTACGCCTTCTTTAAATTGAATATTTAAAGGTCCTAAATAATCTAAACCAACAAATTGAAAAGGTCGAGATTCCATTAGCCTTTCTTTTGGATAAGGCGCAAATTCTGGAAGCTTATAAGGTCCGACCAAAAACTTTTTACATATCAAACATTTACGTAAAGTTCGTTTCACAGTAGTTCTGCCCTTAAGAATCCAAAATTCTCGTCTTACAGCAGAAAGAGTATGGCCGACTCCAAAATGCATCAATTCTTCATGCTTTTCTATCACAATAAGTGCTGTTAAATGATCTTTCGAAGGAAGAAGAATCGGATATTTTGCGTCAAAATTCAATTGAGAATTTTTAAGTCGTCCAAAACATCTTAATATTCCATTATCATCTTTTTGAACATTTAACTCTCTTAGATGCTTATTTTTGCTTTTAGACGAATTTAAGAATTCCCAAAAATGTCTGTTTTGACATTGCTTAATTAATATTTTTTCAGCAACTTCTAATTCTTCCATTTCTATCAATCCGCCTCGCCTTATATCTTCTAAAAAATTATTATTAATTTCTTCCTTTTCTATAGGCATCGTTTTCAACTTTATAAATCGAAGAACATAAACTAGTACTCTTTTTGCCCTCTTCAAACTTGAAAATCGTTCAATATAAAATATTAAATCTTCATTATTATTATTTACTGTATTTAACAATACGTGATTTTGTTCTTCTTCTCTTGATAAAACAGAATATTCGTTCGTTTCTATATCCTTTAAATTAAATTCATAATCGGGCCATTCATTTATTGGCAATTTTAACCACAAAGGTCCATGCCACCATTTATAGCAATTAAATTCACTTCCTACGGTGATACGAGTCGCTAAATCTGCTGGATTTTCTTCACTTTTCACATATTTATAAATAAGATTTTTTGATGAATTCAATTCATGAACACGATTTTTAACGAATATGCTAAGTGGCTTAGTAGATTGAATCCAATATAAAACACATTGAGAGTCTGTGAATATATATTTTTTATCAATCTTAACTCCAATTTGGTTTTCTACAAAGTCTATCGCTCGTTTACCAATTACTGTACCCATCAATTCCAACCTAGGAATCGATAATTCGCGTAAAGGAGCTAATCGATTTTCAGAAAATATTAAATTACAGTTCCTTTCGTTTTCGGAGTGCATCAAAATTAAATAAATAGTCGCAGAATATGCTATTTTAGAGGCATCTACAAATGCAACTAAAATAAATTTTGATGACTCTTGAATTTCCAAGAATCTTGGAATTTTAAATAAATTATCGAAAGCCCATTTTGAGCATATTTCATTCCACTCGTTTTTCAAATCACACGCGAGTTCTTCATCCCAGGGTAAGCCTAACTTCCATAATTTCTGTATGAAATATTTACCATGCAGTAATAAAGGCGCTGTGAAACCGAACGGGTCGAAAACGCTGGCAAATTTGCAAAGCGCACTTCTTTTCGTAACGGGCTTATTCCTTCCTTCCGTTAAGATATCTTTTTTAATACCTTCTGAAAAAAGTTTAATGTCAATTAAATCAGTTTCAACGTTCCACTCTAATCCAAGGATTTTTACTATCTTTTCTTTAGTCTTATCAAAATTAGAAACACCACATAAAAAATTCAAAGAATTTGAATTCCATTCACGAAGATTTAGTGCTGCTTCCGAAAAGATTTCTTTTAATTCATAATATGCTGATTTAGCTTCTTCGTCATTCTTTACACCAAGTATTAAATTGTCAACATATAAATTTTTTGAAGCCTCTAAAGCTAACGGTGTCCCCTTTTTTAATAAATGATGCTGTAAAGTCGCGTTAAGAATAAACGGACTACAATTTAAGCCAAAAGGAACCCAAGAAAAACGATAAATTTTGATATTATTCTCTAAATTTTTATTTTTTGGATCTTTTAACCACAAAAATCTGGTTATATCTCTATCTTTCTCGTGAACTCCTATCTGTAAAAAAGCTTTTTCCACATCTGCTACAATAACAATGGGGCTCATTCGAAATCTTATCAACATACCACAAAGGTCGGGCATGATTGCCGGCCCAGGATATAAACAATCATTTAGACTAAGTACATCTTTTCTTATTTTAGCAGATGCGTCATATACAATCCTTACTTTAGTACTTGTCTTTTGTGGGGTAATGACTGGATGATGAGGCAAATAATGCTTCCTAGTTTCAGGAATGTCTTCCAAAACCTTTTCAATTATTCCATTTTCCAACTGCTCATTAATAATTTTTGAATACTTTTCCAACAATTCTGGATTTTCATAAAATCTTTTCATAACTGATTTTAATCTTCCAAAAGCCAAGCCATAATTATCGGGTAAATTAATTTCATTAGATCTCCAAGGCCAGGAAACATAATATCGACCATCAATAAATTTAATTGATTTATTAACTAAACTTAATGCAATTTCTTCATCATTAATTTCAGCATTATCTGTTATTCCTATCGATTCTAAATTCCAAAGCGATTCAATATTAATCATATTTTCATCCATTTTATGGGAATCAAACGTGATTGCGCTATAACTTTTAGTAAATTTCTTATCAGAATTTGAGTCATCCCTTTTTCCTGAAATTAAAATACCAATTTTTGACTCAATTACATAGAGTCCAGAAGGAAGTTTTCTACTTATTGCATCTTCCATTATTTCCCAAAAATAATCCATACCGATAAGTATATCAGGTTCTACCATTTTAGTATAATAATTTTGAAATTTTAATCCGTAATTTCGCAAGAACACCTTATCATCATTACTCAAGCTGGCCTCTTTAATTTTTTCGGTTAAAATAGGCACTGAATTTGCACAAATTCGTTTAATCGATCCATTTTGAAAATAGAAGTCGAAATAAACTATCGAACTATTAATTTTTTGTGGGTTTTTTGAACCAAAAGTAAATATAGATAAAATTTCTTTAGTTTCACCTTTCAACTTCAAATTTTCCTTCAATTTATTTGTTATATAACTTCTTTGGCTACCACAATCGAGAAATACATTTGCAGATAATTTTTGTTCTGGGTTCAATGGATTACTAACTAATATCTGCGTTGTTAACAATGTTATGCCATCATTCTTTAAATCATACAATTTTAAAGCATTACTAGATACTGTAACCGGTGCTGCTGTCTCTATATCTGCAGCAAAAGGCTCAAAATTTTCACTTTGAAGATTAACAGCAGTCTTAGAAGCAGGAGTAAGCAGATTACCATTATTTTCATTAGTCATTCTATAAACCATTTTCTCATTATCTTCAATTACAAAACGCTTATCGCATAATGCTCTATTATGCATACTTGAGCAATAAATACATTTTTTCTTGAGCTGACATGCCTTCGAAGTGTGGCCTGTTCTAAAACATTGAAAACACAATCTTTGATCTAAAATTTGTTGCTTTTGTTGGTTAATTTCTTTATATTGATCACAATTTTCATTATAATGATTACCTTTACAAAAAACACAAGGAAAAACTTTCCTCGGTATATTTTTTCCATTCTCTCTTTTATTATTTTCAGCCCAATATTTATTCTGTGCAATATTATTAGTCTGAACAGCAAAAACATCAGTAGTACCACGTGACTGATCATTTCTTCTTCGAAAATTATTGAAATTATCAGTCTTAGGAAAAAATTCTTTTTTCTCAGAAAATTGATCCGAAATTTGAAAGGCTTGTTCTCTGTTACGAAGTATTGAATGCATATTTTTACTTAACGATTCAATTTCCCAATCATCGTCATTATTTATCAGACTTTTCCCAACACAATCAAAATATCAGTCGGAATTTTCTCCAAAATTGCATTAAAACTAAAGCCGGTTGTGTAAGATCTTCATTCGTGAGAAGTATTTTAATTGTCTCGTTACACAATGCTATTCCTTCAAGAGTTCGACGTAAATCAGCAGTTCTACTAGTAGATTTTGGCATAGAACAAAGTTCCATATACAATGCTTTCTCAATAACATTATTATCACCAAATCTTAGTTTTAAAATTTCAATTGCGTCTTTATATGTACTATCTCGTAACGGCTGATTCCCTCAACTGCTTTTATGAGCTGCTCCTTTTAATGTACTCAATAAATAAATAAACTTTTGAACTGGTGGAATATCTTGATTTATTTATTGCTGCATCGAATGCGTCCCAAAAGAACAATCCATTTTAGTGGATCGCCAGCATAGCTGGGCAGTTCAAGTTTCGGTAATTGAACACGCATAGCCACAGGTGAAAAATTGTAATTTTCACTAGATAAACTAGGTGCAATAAAAGGAGCTTGACCCTTATTTGTTAACTGTAACTTTGAAATTGTATCTTTAATTTCTGAAAGGTAGCATTCAAGTACTTGACATGCTTCCTTTCCTTCAAACATAAGTTCTACAAAATTATTCTCGTTCGAACACCATTCTTTATATATAATTAATTCTGACTCTAATTCAGAATCATTAAGAGACCGTTGGAGGGTATCCCAGTGTGTATTTTGGGTCTCCAAGATTTCTACTGTGATAGAAATTTTCTTTAGCATATTTTTAAACATATACGCTGCTATTCTCTAAATTTTCAATATTTTGGTCAGCCGACAAAACAGGCTGAACAGAAAATGTCATGTTCATTTGAGACATTTCTTGCAAATATTGAATTAATTTTTTCTGAGCTGATTCAATCATCTGCCGAATCAGACTCGATTTTGAAACAAATTTATGAACCGAATTTATCAGTCATTTTCACACAACAAATTTCAGTCTCGTTTTATCAAGATTTCCAGAATCAAAATGACTGCAAAGCGATTACTACCGCACGTGTCTCTATTTATTTCCCTTTTTCAATAACTATTTTTCAAAGGAGCTCTAGAATCTATTCCAAAATTTCAAAAATATGATCTGAGATTACTAGACACTCATTTGATAACTCAACATCAATATATCGAAAATGAATAGACCACACGTTAAGAATTTTGATGATTTTGAATTGCTTCAAAAACAGAGATAGTCAAGCTCATCTTACATGAAACTTTCATTCATAAACTATTTCAAATTTATGCCCACCGGTTAGCACCAATTTTTTGTCTCAAACAATTAAATTTAATTCTATATTTGGCTGTTATTTTAAATTATTAGGTTCTCAACAATTTTTGTGACAAAAAGAATTATTTTTAAGACAAAATTTGTTGTCCTGAATCTCAGATTAAGCATTGATTTTTTGATTTAACTAGTACTAATGGTCAACTCACCTAATTCTTAATATGCTTGGCCTAACGAGTGCAACATAATACAGGCGGTCGAGTAATCGTAATTTATTAATGAAAAATAAATTTGACGAAGGCTTATTGAATGACTGGTGAATGACAGTTTTTGCACAAAACACGAGTATATAAGCACTTTTGGAAATGCAAATCACTGGATAATTTATGCAAGCATATTCATACGGAATGTATTTTAAATTTGTATGAAAGTTATTAAATTTTTTTCAAGATCACAAACAGTAAGAAAACGTGAAAATCATATCCAAGTTTCATTTCATTGATGTTGAATCAAATTTTTGGTCCATTGAAGATGATTTAAGATAGTTGTGAATCTATTCTATGATAATTAAGCTGTGCACCTGCTTTGTTGCTATCAGAGTTGAGCCTAAATTTCTTGTTGAAAAAAAAGATTAAAGATTGATTATATTCAACATAGTAGTGAAATGAACATAGGTTACAAAAATCGCCCCTTGTTGTTAACATCTTCCTCATTATACCAACTCAGTGAATTCATAAATATTCCTTTCCAAATTTCTTAAGTTGTCCATCTGTTTTTCAGACAACTTCAGTTGGTCTTTCATTTTTGATATTTCTCAGGGTGTGAGTTGAGAATAGCCTTCATAAATTTTATTCAGTCATTCACCTTTACTTATGTATACTACATATGCTTATTGAACCAACTACTCATTTGTTACTTACTCTAGTTTTAATTTGGATAGTAATTCCAGTACAGATAAACCATCTACCTCTATTTTTCTGATGATCGTCTGCAAATAGAATTTGAACACCATATTGCTTTGATCATGACCATACAATTTTCATTTTGACCATCCCATGAGATACATAACATTTAAAACCAAAATGCTTAGAAGGGAAAGAACAATAAATCACAGGCTTTCCTATCCAATATGCTGAAGTTGTCTGAAAAATAAATGTATTTTCAATTACTTTGCTGTAATGTTTACTTGAAAGGGGCACAAAATTATGTGAATCATAAACCTGAAAATTAAATTTTGGCTTTAGTAATAAATTTATATAGCAGTCAAAATAGATTAGAAGTTATATAACTGTGTAGCTATATAAATTTACCTCATACTTCTGAATTATTTTCTGACACATCCAGTCTCTTTTACTTGAGCATTTGTGCTTATTTCTGACTGTCAATGTAATTGTACTAGCCTTATTAGATATATGTTCAACATTATTATAAATCTAAAACATATTACATTTGTTTTTGAATGAATTTCTCAGTTGGCATCTACCCCATGGAATACATCCTGTAACATGCAAAATAGTATCTAATTTTGTCAATGTATATTATAAAAAGATAGAATTTATTACTTTTTTTGTTACTTAGTACACTGAATTGGAGCTGACAAAGTGAACATTCTAAAATCGCCTTTGGCAATTACCTCAAGTATATCATTTGTAATTAAAATTCTTTATAGGATCAAAAATATATTTTATAAACTACTCTTGTGTATTCACAATTGTTGAAGAAGAACAGCACAGTTTTTGCATTTTGAGGGAGTTGTTCAGTGGAAATAACTTCCTTCGAAATAAACCATTGTTTTTTTATACAAAACATAAAATATCTATACATCATGTGTGATTGTGTAAGGTCTCAACATATAATTGAAGCAAGCTGATAATTTAATGGGTTGTTAATAATGTATTGTTATAATAATCTTAATTATGGAACCTAATATTTCAATATAGGTGGTCATAATCACATATAAATATGCGTGTATTGTTTAATTTAACCTTCTCTGACTAGTAAATTTATCTAATGTGATCTTTGCCCCTTACATTCTTGGAGCCAATATTAGTAATATCTTCGCCTGCTTGTTCCAATTGGGTCCTAGGAGACTTCTACTTTTATTTTATTTGCTAATGCTAATATTTGGTAGCAATTTGTGAGTAAGATTGTTATGAGAACATCTGATTGATGATTAATATGAGAGTAAGATCCTAAAGTTTGATGGACAATGGTAAGATCGTTAATAAGAACTAATTAATGATTAAAATCTAATGTGCTAACTTTCCAAATACTTTTTTATTTTCCATATTATTCATATTGTTATTATGAAGTTTTCCTCTTTTCTGACATGGCAGTCAGAAGGATTTGGAGTTTGTGTATTGGTTATTCAAGCTATTTCATTTTCACTGCAAATTAGATATTAGAGTGTTTTCCACTGTTTTGCCTTCTTGTTTCTTTCTCGAATCGAATTTCTGCATTTGTTTCCATGACTTCATCATGCATTGTATGTTAGATCTTACCATGTGTTGTCTAGAGTAAGAAGCCCATAATCATATAACAAAGATATTGCTGTATTCCATTTTCACGTCTTATTCATGCAAGTTTGTTGCTCTGTATCCTCCATGTCCTTTATTGTTTTGCCAGCACGAGTTCATTGAGACATCTTGTATAATTTGTGAATTTATATTTTTAAAGAGTTAGCTGGTGCTCTTTTGGTTGAAGGATAAAAACAGTGCAGAAACTCTGGTTGTCTGTTTTCATTAATGTGTACTGACTTTATCAGCAATGTTTTGGGCATGCCTTAGTTTGCATAATTTTATGCACAGATTGATGCATCAAGTGTTAAAAAGCTATATGTAAATGTAATACGACATCAATGGTATGACTCAGGGACATAAAGACTTCACAAAATTTTTATTTGAGTTGACAGTAACTTATTGAAAACAATGAAGTTTTGATGAATTGAGATGACATTCATTTTCCAAGAAGAAGAACTCTTCAGAATCGAATTCACATTTGCTTTTCAAAATTCCTACATTTCAAATTGAATTGACCTTCATTCATTGAGAACATTGAACTTTTAATTTGTCCTTATCTTCCAAGGATGACAAACTTTCTAATTGAACCTCTTTAAAATCCAATAAATGATTCCTGCTAAGCAAAAAACTTAATTTCATTATTCAAACAAAATTCTGTTTTGTGCATCTACTTCTGAATTTTACTTCTCTTTTTTTGGAATATGCTGCAATGCGTACAAGATTTTTTAAATTTTTTTCAGCCAACTTGCATGGTTCTACGCACATCAGAAATTGGTGAGTCATGACAATTATGTTACATTATTTAATCTAATGCTGACCTATGCAAATTTTGTAAATACAAATGCTAGAAAAATTATTTATAAAAACAACTGTTTCTCTAAAAAATTTAATAAAACTTTTGTCTAAGATAATGTAATCAGCCTGCACATGTGCAATACCACAATCAACAACATTTCAATCTTTGTGACCAAATTGTATGTTGCCTTTACACAAATCAAAGAACTGTTGGGCAAAATAGATGCAACACAGGCGGCCAGACTAATTGGCAAAATTTTTGAGCAGATGAGGCCAGGGCCGGATACCTTCAAAGTCAAACAAATGGTGGCTAGTTCTGAGTGAATGATTGTTTTCTAACAATGATATATTTGGAATCTTTTTGTGGAAAATTCTATTCACAGAGAATCAACAACTTTGCATCTAATCAATTTATGTGGGCCCCAGGCTATTGTTTTCTAGGCTCTGGGGCACCCATCATTGGGTACAATTCCCAGCTTAACCCGCAAATTACATTTGTATGCCCTAGCACCATGACTGGACCAAGCCTTGTGACATTAGCTTGTCAACAATGACCTATACTACAACAACAAAATAATAATTATATTGTACTATATTAGTGTTTATTAACACAAAAATCCTGAAAGCACTAATAACTTGGGGGCAATGGTTTATATTTATCAGCATATTTGCCTTACATCCATAGTGTGGTGAGATAATAAAATTTTCAATCATATATTATTTGTTATTTCATTGGGCACTTACTCTTCAACTATTAATTGTGTATATTGCTAACAATGCACACAATCTGTCATTAATAGTCTTGATAACAGTGTTGATGATGCAATATAATGCTGTAACAGTGTTGATAACAGTGTTGATACTGCAGTAACAGAGTTGATAATGCAATTATACAAAAATGACAAATAGATACTTATGATGGTCACCACATGAGCTCGAATTTAGAGGATTTAACCATACGTGGGCAGCAAGAAAATTCTGGGGGTCGGGTGCAAGATTTTTTGAAGGTCGAAAAATGACCCTAAAAAGTGTGGTATGGCAATAAAACACCATTTTTTCGACGTTTCTCATCAAGCACTATCCATTGGCATCAAAAAATTGCAAAAAAACAGCGAAAATTCTGAAGAGGTGTATTTTGATTTCTGGGGGGTATTTTGGCTTCTGGGGGGGTGCAACTCCCAAACCCCCTACGCCCAGGTGTGGATTTAAGTGCTTGTAAGCCTGAGGCCGGATGGTGTGACCTGGAGGATGGTATCCTAATATGAGAAGCCACTCAGATTAAAGCCTCATACCCTTTTGGTGCTGATGGCTATAATTATATGATTCAAAGATCAGTATTTTATTATACTACAGAGGGTTTGCAAGAAGCCTTTACTGCTATAAAGCTTCTTTCAAATCCTGCGCACGTTGGTATTCCTAATTTTATCCTGCACACAGATCAGGGAACTGATCCAAATTTGTGATGGCAATACTTATGCAAAAGCTTGTTTTACAACTATTAACACTAGAAGACAAACAGCTAAAAATAATTTGGAGGTTCATAAAAGTCTGAAATTAACTTGACCATTTTCTTTATATAGATAGAGTGGATCAAAAATGTCTACTCTTGCTGCTTGCCTTTGAACACAAAGAAATGACATGGCTGCTTCTTTAGCAGGAGAACTCTTACTTATCTGGTCCTGTGTACAAAATCAACTTGATGTATTCTTTTCAAACTATCAAGTTAAAGATGAATTCTACTCACTTTTACTTATGGTGGTCAATGTAACTATTTATTTTGTATTACCTGGAACTGAAGATATTGTGACTTATTCTCCTAAAATACCCTGTCACCAGGCTTCTTCAAGTGTCCACTTTGACCCTTTATTAAAGCATTGGGTCAGCGCAAAAGGGACCATTGATGTAAAACCACTCAATCAGCAAAAATTTAGTTTTTCAATTCCAAATTTTGAAAGACTATCTATCATTTTTGATCCACTCTATCTATATAAAGAAAATGGTGAATTTCCGCCTTTTCAAACATCTTTAGAATTAGCTGACTTTAGAAAATTGGAGAATAAAGCAACAAATGGAACAACTTATGAAATTTTACATCTACTTTACATGTAAATCCTGCTCAGTTCTGGCAAGCATTGAAAGACATTGAAAATGGAGTAAAAGATGTGAATAGTCTGACTATTACTCATTTGCAAGCTGCTGTAGGTGGTATTTTTCAAACAATGGGTATGGGATTTGGTACTGTTTGACCAACTCCTTTTGGATTATACTTACTGCAATTATTTTATATGTATCTTATTCGGGAATTCATTTTGGGTGCTGCTGCTTATGTTATCATTGGGGATGTGGATCTTGTGCCATGTTTTGTCACTGGTTTAATTCCCTTTGCCCCAGATTTCTCAACTGTTTGGGCAATATTTTGTGAACAAAATAGATCAAGAAGAAATATTATCCATACTCAGACCTCCACGTGGCACAGAATTTCAGACCCGCTTTACAAAATGCGCAAGAAATACTGATCCCCATAGAGCGCATAGCCCTTTTTAACTTCAAATTTATTCAATAAATGAAAATATATCTGCTAAAAAGTGATTCCGACCATATATTCTTGTAACTGCCATTTCTATACTTGATAACACCATTTTGTGAGAACTAAATCTGTCAGACAATTTCGAGTCTAGGTATCCTTTAATGCAACATCTATAGCAGGGACATGCCCTAGAGACCTCAGGTCAGAAGACTATTAAGGTGCAAATTATGGAGATTTATGTCTTCCAATTTCTTTTATGATTATGATTGGTAGCCCTTACCCAGTAGTATTTCATCATGATGCTATACACTCATTGTGTGGTAAGTCAATTCATATTTTAGTAGATCACAAATATGGACTTATATATTTTAGTAAAAACACTCTAATCCCACTTTTGAATTAAACAAATATTTTGAAATAGCATTCATTTCTGTGAAAGAAAACAATTCTTCCACCGAATTCAATTTGTTTAATTTCAGCTCAATCTGCTTCAAATCATTTGAAAGATCAATGGATTGATGTAAAATGTTAACATAAAAATTCTTAATCACTGATTTATTCTTCAAATTTTGTTTCTTCAATTATTCAAGTTTATCTTAGTTTTCAGTCATTAAGTAACCTAGTGTTCCCTTTTTGTAGGTGGCGGACCTAAATTTCTAGTGGATGACACCAAATTGGGCATGCTTATCACTGTGGCTGTATGCACCATTGCTGGCTTTCAGTTCCTTACCATGTCCGGGGCAGATGGCCAATTCGAGTTTCTACTTGGGTTTGGCCTTCTGTTCAATAACATCTATGTAGTGGGAATAGTGCTTTTACATATGTATAAAGCTCAAAATGCCTTGGTGGGCTCAGTGGACAATTGGCGTTGATTGTTATATTGCGTCAAAATGGAGCAAACAACGATCACAACTATGGGCTGATTATTTTGTTCCTGTGTAATTACTTGTTTTCTTCTTTTTCTTTTTATTATATTATTTTTTTATTTTTCTCTTAAAGTTCTTTTGTTCTTTTTGGTTGGGGAGTTTCTTCAGCTCTTCTCCTCATGTAAACATCGAGCTGGTACAACTTACTGAATTGTATTTTAAAAATACCAAAAATGCGTCTGTTTCTACTATTCCAAAAACCCTAGGAATCTCTAAAAAGGGGAGGAGAAGCAATTGCTGAAAATGAAAAATTTCTGATTTATTGTTCAAGAAAAATTGGTTCATATTACCGATCTAAACATTTTCTTTTATTTTTGGAATTTTTAAGAGAAAATGCCAATATTTTTGGTATAAATCAATCTTTAGGCCAAAGTTCTATTGTTCAACAAGCGTTTAATACAGGTCAAAATTGACCTATTGCTCAGCCACCTAATAACTTTCACCTTATACAAAAAGGCATATTGTTGACAAGCATATTGCAAAAATGTTAAAGGATGGGAAAATGGACCATCTCAGAGTCCCTGGGCTGCCCCTGTTGTACTCGTAGATAAAAGGATGGTACAAAAAGATTTTGCGTTGATTATTGAAAACTAAATGAATGCACTTTAGAAGATGCTTATCCTCTACCATTAATTGATGATCTTTTCAGTCATCTTAAAGGATCTTGCATTTTTACTACCCCAGATCTAGAACAAGGTTATCATCAGATTGAGATGTTAGAATCAGATAAAGAAAAGACTGCTTTTAACTCATTTTTGGGTCTTTTTGAATTCGAATGTCATGCCATTTGGACTAAGAAATTCCCTGCTAAATTTCAAAGGACCTTGGAACAGGATTTACACAATTTAAATTGGCATAATTGTTTTGTGTATCTATATGACATTTTAATTTGTAAATCGTATTTTAACAGTCATTTAAATCAATTACAGTAGGTTTTGATTGGCTCCAGAAGGCCAGGTTAACTTTAAAGCTGACAAAATGCGCATTCAGATTGGCTGAAGTTAAATATATCCCAGCCATATCATTAGTAAAAATGGTCTGAGATTAAATCTAGCCAAAATGGAGGCTTTGGTAAGTATGCCACTGTACCAGATGGTAAGTGAGGTGCATAATTTTTTAGGCTTAGCAGATTATTATCATTGATTTGTAGACCAATTTGCTGATAAACATGTTTTGAATAAGCTGTTGTGTAAAGGAAGTGCCCTTCAATGGTCCAAAACTTGTCAAACTAGTTTTTGAAACATTAAAAACAATTTGATAAATACAATATTGTGAACTTTTCCTGATTTTGCTCAACCATTCATAATTCAGACTAATTCCAGTGCGTTGGTATAGGTGGAGTATTAGCTGAAGAATTGGATGGTAAAGAATGCCCTACTGCATTCATGTCTAGAACTCTAACTAAATCGAAGAAAAATTGCAGTACAATAGGGGCCGTATGACAGAAAGCAGAATAGTGCTATTCCAGGATAAAATAGTGGGATAGGCAGGCAGAATAAAATATTTTGGTATTACAGAAAGCGGAATAAACAGTGATATTCCAGGAATAACGTTGGTATGACAGAAAGCAGAATAGCGCTGTTCTGGGCACTAAGCTTGGGATAAAACGGCGGAATAAAAAATAAGCGGTATGACAGAAGGCGAAATAAGTTATCTCGGGAATAAAAACAGCTGCTTTTATTCTGCCATTTTATACCTGGTCAGAGCAGGTATAAGTCAGCGGAATAGTAGTAAAAATTGTTTCTAATGCAGTCTAAAAGGTTGTAAATGTGTCAAAAAATTTTAATAAGATAATTAAACAATTCCTCTTCAATCAGAAATTCAATAGTGTTGTTCTCGCTTGTATTTACGATCAAAAAGATGCAGAAATTTTTAAACGTGCGTTTGCTTCACGAGTGCAGCTTGTCTAGTTGAACTCTTGGTAAAGAGATTTTAAATTTTTCTGATCATGCACATGCCGAGTGGAGTGATTTAAAATAGTAATGCAGTAAGTAGTATGTGTAATCGACAAGTTGATGGAAATATTCAACATGAGTACACAAAAAAGTAATTTTCCATGCGCAAACTATGATAAATTTTTTGATCTCGATGGTAATGGTTTATTTTTATTTTTGTTTTCCTTAGAAGCAAGCAAGCGCCTTCATTGAACCGAATTATAAAAAATTTATTTGGTAACATTCAGAAGTGTCAAGTCAATTCCATGCATCAATGCACAAGTTACGCACGCGCGCCACACACACAACATTGTATTTACGTCCTATGATTTTGAACGAATAACATGACGTGATTACAGTATGCAGTATGCGTTAGATTGGCAATCTATACACAAAACCAATGGAATGCACAGCTTATCCCTGGGATAGATTCAATTATCCCAGGAATAGCTATTCCTCGCATATTTTGCGTTCTGTAATACTATATTTTCTTATTCCTGGGATAGCTTATTCCGTTCCTTAACCCAGGAATAGCTCTCATGAGAATAAGTTTTATCACGAGAATAGCTATTCCTGGAATAGGGCTTATCCCAGGAATAACTTATTCTGCTTTCTGTCATACGGCCCTAGAAAAATAAGCTTTGTCAATAGTTTGGACAATAAAAAAAATTTTGACCTTATTCATATCGGCATAAATTTACACCTTTTACTGATCATGCACCTATAAAACTACTAGAAATTCATGACACTTCCCCATCCCGATTAGTTTAATGGGTTTCATATCTTCAAGACTATTATTATGATATAAATTATTGTGAAGTGAAAGATAATGGAAATGCTGATGCTTTTTCTCATCTAATCTGCAAATGATGTTCGAGAAAAGTCAGCAGAAAACTCAGTTTCTGGGGTTTGTGTGATTGAGTTACCTGAAAATTTGAAAATTATGCAAATAAAATATGTATTCCTTGGACCAATTTTCAGACTTTTGCAGAATTGTAAAATGCCTTCAAGAATTTTGCCCATGCAATGGAAAGCTTTGAAAATTTCATTTTGAATCATGAAATTTTAAAATATCAAGAAAATGCTAATGCAGATCAAATTTCAGCTATGCCTACAAGAATGGTTCCTCTCATTTTGCATGCCTTACATAACAATGCTATCTCAGGGCATCTAGCCTTTGATTGGGCTTTTCAAAAGGCCAAAGAAAGGTTCTTTTGATCAGGTATGCATTTGGACGTTTGGCAGCATTGCTGAGAATGCCTTCAGTGTCAACAACATAGGCCTATGACCATACGTGGGCAGCAAGAAAATTCTGGGTGGGGGATTGCAAGCTTTTTTGAAGGTCAAAAAATGGTCTTGAAAATGGCGGTATGACAATAAAAACACCATTTTTCAACGTTTCTCATTAAATACTATCCATTAACATCAAAAAATTGCGAAACGAAAAAAAGTTTCAAAAATCGAATTCTGGGGGTTTTGATTCCTGGGGGAGTATTTTAGTTTCTGGGGGTGCATACCCTCCAAAACCCCCCACACCCAGGTGTGCCTATAACCCAATGTTTAATGGTTAAACCTATGAAGCCAATGCCTCTAACAGCAGCTATAGAAATATGGGTTATGGATACCATGGGTCCTCTACCAGGGATCAGATGGAAAAATCACATTTTAGTTCTTATAGAGTGAATCACAAAATGGCCTGGAACTGTGGTCATAGAAGGTGTACAAGCAGCCACAATTGCAGAACAATTTATAGAAAAGATCATCCTACATTTTGGATCTCCAAAAGATGTTCAATGCTACAGAGGATCCGGATATGTGGCAGCAAGTTTTCAGGAAGCATGTCAGTTTTTTGAGGTCAGACATATCACTTCTTCAGCTTATTGCCCTCAAACTGATGGTTTAGTTGAACAATTTAATTGTACTTTTAGTACTATGTTATCCACTATATCACAAGGAGTAAATAATTGGGATAGATGTCTTTCTGTAGTAACTGTTGCTTATGGTACTTCTAGGCAAGAAAGTACTGGTTATTCACCATTTTATTTGGCTTACAGTTGGAATGTCAAACTATCAATCAAACAAGCTCTAACTCCAGTTGAGATTGATGACATAAATCTGCTTCCAGCATCATTGATTCACAATATACATGCTAACCTACAAATTGCTTGAGGTATGGCTGCTGATGCTGCTTGTCACAGCAACAGCAACAGTATGATTTACAAATTAGGGTTGTAGGTGAGCAACCCTATAAGGTAGGTCAGCTTGTTTTGTACAAGAATGTTTGTTTTAATAAAAAATAACAAAAACAATGCCTCGGACCTTATTTGATCTAACAAATTTGAGGAGTAAATGCAATTATTAAGGAGTTAGGTGGTCAAAGAAGGGACAAAGCGGTTCACATGAACCATATATGTTTGGTTTGTAGAGAAAAACTTAATATAGTTGATGAAGCTGACTCTTTGAGTGAGGGTAGCATTGAAAATTGAATAATGATCAATTCTACTAAAAAATAACTTATTTAAATTTATATTTATTAGTTGCATTGAGCATTTGATTAATTTTTGAATTAAAACAATTTGAATCTACTTTGTCTGAATGGACACTTATTGGAAATATTTTATCATATATATCCATCTACCCACTCTATGTTATTATTTACTTTGAATTATTGGGCATAGTAAAATACGATTTTCTCCAAAATTCTCTCCATCAATTCAATGATATTTGAACACATTCTCCATGTTTTTGGAGTATTCTTATTTTCTTTACCAATAGTCAGTCAATGAAATTCATTATCTCAAATTTGATCTGAAATTTTATTTCACTATATGTCCTTCTTACTTCCAACTTTTATTTTTCACAATGAACATGGAAAATTCAACAACGTGAACCTATTACTTCCCAACAGTGACTATCATGCAAACAGGCAGTAGCCCAGAACTGCCCAACAAAAATTTCTAAAACTTCAAAACTCTTGCACACAACTCTCAAAAAATCTACTTGAGAATCAACTTAAAAAAGGAAGGAATGTAACAGTCTCAATGTATAATTGAAGCAAGCTGATAATTTAATGAGTTATTTATAATATATTTTTATAATACTTTGAATTAGGTAACATATTATTTTAATATAGGTGATGGGAGGTCATAATTGCACATAAATATATTATGTATTGTTTAATTTAACGCTCTTTCCGACTAGTAAATTAATCTAATGTGATCTCTGTCTGTCAAAATTGCATTGCTGTTTAAAACAAAGTTGTTTGCAGAGCTAGGTTCATCTACTTTGAACAGTCGGTTACCATTCTAATGTACAGAAATGTACACATGTCCAAATCTGAGCCTAAATAAAAATAAAAATTATTTATCATATGATGTTGAACTGTGCTAGTGATCCCAGTCATTCATAAGCACCTACCCCCTCCAATAGTCCTCTATGTGCGCTGTCCTAAAAATCAAAAATGTGAAATAGGGGATTCCTTTCCTTATAATAGCCCTGTTTGCTTATATATGTAGTCTTTTTTCTCATTAATTTTATATTAATTTCAATTACTTAAAGTTGGACACATCATCCTGCATTTGCATAATATTTCTAAACATAATCATATTTTGTTCATCAAAATTTTTGTTATCCATTTTCACAAAGAAATTGGTACCTTAACAAAAATTTTATAATTGACAAAAGTGTAGTCATTTTGAAGCACACTTCTCAAATCTATCAAATTATCCAAGAAATAGTGCGAGCCATTAAAAATGAACTCGAAATTGTGATTTCTTGTGGGTCTTAATACAAAAAACATGGTAACAATTTTTTTCAGATTAGGCAGCAAGGTGAAAATTATATTGATTATATTCATTAGCATAATATTTGAATAACAGTGAAAAACAAATAGTTCAGAGGGTTAAAGCGAGTGCAGAAGCAACACAAACCAATAATGGAATTTCAAATTCTAAGTTATCATGCAATAAACTTAAAAGACATTTATAACATATGCCAAATTTTTGACAGAGCAATTGTCCAAGATCAGAGTTTTAGTACACGCATCAATAATAAATGCCAGCCAACTTTTATTTATATCAACTCTGGATTTTGAGCATTCAAGATCTTGAGTGCTTGATGATGTCCAGCAGCAATTAACTAGTGATATCTGTTATATCTTGTGATAATTGCTTGCCAGGTCACTGCACAAAAAATTGATTTTTGGCCAGCTCTTATTCAAAAACTGTTTTGAGTCATTTTCAAGATTTCTGGGGGTGAAGAAAATTCCTGAAATTATTTAACAAAACATATAAATTTTTAATATATTAGTTCCAACAGTTGGGGTACTGCATCTCCGCATAGGAAGATCCTAGATGTGGTACTGCTCCAAAATCAATCCTTGTACAATCACAAACTACCAAATAGCTATTTTTTAGCAGCAAGTGGGTTGGAGATTAAAGGCTATTAAAATTAAAAAATGCATAATTTACATTTTATCTATAAGTTTCATGTGCAACACATTTTTTCGCTTGTACAGCAAAGAAGCGAGAAACTAATTACCACTGTTTTTTGTTTTCAAATCTTTTATTTTTTTACAATTGACAACAAACTGCCTTCACTTTGTGCACAATGTTCCACAATGATTGCTCCAAAAATCCTTCTTACAAGTCATAAAATCTTTGTCCCATGGAAAAAAAGGGTGGTGAGTTGAGTGGTTCCCGTACACAGGCATAAGGGAGGGGGTGTTTGTACCGTAAGTGGGTGACACCAAAGTTCTACTAGTGGGGGTTTTTCAATAATTTTCATCAAGCACTATCTATTGGCATCAAAAATTACAAAAACATAAAAAATTTCTCAAAAACTGAATTCTGGGTGGGGAAGTATTCCAGTTTTTAGAGTACATACTCTCCCAAACACTCTTTTACCCTTGTAAGGTTTTTACCCCCAGAAATTAAAATACCCCCGCATATTACCTGACCCCCAAAATTCAATTTTTAGTAACATTTTTGGCAACTCATCCCATCCTAACATCCCTTCTCAGTAATCCTCATCCTGATACTCCCAGAATTTATGTGCTGCCCACATATGTTAGTGACTACCATATGTACGTGTAATTTAAGAGCTCCCCAAGCAAAAAGAATTGAGAATTTAAGTAACAAGCACAAGATAACAAATGAATTTGATGAATTCAAAAAAATTGTCTTCAGGGATAATGGCCTCAATGAAGGCAACCTAAATAAAATAGCTTGATGGACCAGGATTGAAACTGACAAGCTGACAAAAGAAAATAGATTGTAGTCAAACCTGGATCATTATGTCTATTGACATTTCAAAAGTACAAACAGTGCATACACTTGTTTTATAGTGGTTCATTTGTATCTCACTTGACTTCTTTTAGAGGATTTGTTTAAATTGTATGATGATAAATAATTCAGGGGTTTTGAGTGACATTTCAATTCTGAAGTTCAAACCCTTACATAGTAATCAAAATCTGCAGAAGCAGAAAAGAAAATTTTGCTGGAAAATTATGGCAAAACTTAAGCCAAAAAATGTATAACTTATGAGTGAATATAAGGTAATTATACTTCAAATAGCCACTTATTCTTTATTAATAGCAGAAAAGTGTGCTTAAGCATCGTTAAATAAAAAATCATTTGTGTACTGCTTATATTGACAATGATAGGAGTTGAATATTTAAAGTTTTACCTGCTAAAGCATTTTACCTACACCTTTTGTAAACTGAAATATTGTCATTATATTGATAATTTCAACACTTTTTGTAGAGCTTCAAATGGTCTTTTATCATTTGTGAGTTGTCACATAGCCTAAGAATAGAAAAACCAGTGAATAAACTTCAGTACGTGGAATAAGAAAATAAAAAGACTAAAAGTTTGGGTTACTGTAATTGTATCTTGATACACATTAGCATTTAGATAACATGAATAAATATGCTCAGTATCTTAAACTGTATCATAAACATTTGTTTTTGACAAATTTTTAGATTCTATTTAATATTTTATCTTCTGAACAACATAAGCATGTTGCTTTCTCCGAAATTGCATCTTGAAAATTTGGTTGAAACTTTTAAACAAATTTAGGTTTTGCTTGGGCTTAGGAATTTGAGTGTTTTAGTTATGGTATATTAAATTTTTTCATCAGGGGAAGGAATTTCCCCTCTGACTACGCCAATGGTCAAGCAAATGCTGCAGGGGGTCAAAAATTCTCTGGGGGGTCAGTCAGGACTAGTATTGTAAAAGATTATGATTTTTTCTAAGTTAAAAGATAAGATAACGATGAATTTTGAAATCTAGAAGATAAAGATAAAAAATTAAGAAAGATAAAGATAATTTGCAAGACAAAGGAATCAAAAAGATAAAGATAAAGTGTACATATGTAAATGTGGTCATCTGGATCCAGGACAATGATGTTTGTGAAGTGCAATAAATGAGAGTTGGTGATGTAAAGCAGCCAACTGAATGCTCTAATTTTTACACCTGAGATCAAAGAGGTGATAGGCATTTAGCACACATATATGTGGGTTTTGGGGGCTTACCTGCGGTGACCCACATACTACTATTACTGGCAGACTACTTCTTTCTTTTCACAAGCATCAAAACCCTGCTCTGTACGTCTGTACAAAGTATACATAGTCGCAACAGTTATTGATTTTTTTCAAACTTCTTAATCTTTCCTAGGCTTGGACTTAGATTAACTCGGGTGCTTGTAGTAGTACTCCGGCTTAGATCCATATCACTCCCGCTTACTTAGGTTGATATACAGGCATTAGTTTGGGCCGCATGCCATAAGGTTTACACAATTGTTTTCTTTTCTTGTATTACAATAAAACTTGAATGCATCTAAATGTATTTCACGTCAAACCTGCATTTTGGATTACATGCTAACTTATGTACATACTTTATCTTTTTTGCAAGATAAATTCCTATCAAAAAGATAAAGATAACCCGTGATGTTTCCAAAAGATAAAGATAAAAAAAATAAAGATATCTTTATCTTTATCTTTATCTTGCTACCACCCATTCCTGTATGTGCATACCCATTTATATGTCTCTGACACCGAGAAATAACTGATGCAAGTTGTGAAATTATAATTTTTTTAATTTTCAAAATTTTCTCTATTTCAGCCAGCCAAAATGGCTAGAATGGTTTTCAATTCCAGCAGGTTTTGGCTATATTTGACGCCCATGGTCAGGTTTGATTTTGATTAATTTTTACTTGTTCGGAAATATTATTTTAATTAGTCATTCTTTTAATAAAATTTACATTTTTTTCTGGCACAATATTGACTTTTGGACAAAATTTTTGAAATTTTTTTGCTCTTTTTAGCTTTTTTGCTCAAAATTTAGAGTTTCCTACTTAACAATCATTGTATAATGCAAAAACATATTATCATTCTCATGCCTGTGAGACCTCTCCCAGTTTGTGGGGAGGAGGGGGTGCATGGCAAAAAATTGGGATTTTTGGTTCCGATGTTGGTCAAGGCAGGGGTGGGGTTGAATGCATTTTTAAAAGTGCCAAAAATGCGTTAAAAACACTTTAAAAGTAGCTCAAAAAGAGTGTCAAAGTGCTTAGATAGAATTACATTAAAATTGTCTTTTCTTAAGAAAAATCGATTTTTTATGAAAAAATTTACTACCAGCTTTTGGACAATTTTTGTCACTTTTTTCCAATTTTTGCTGAAAATCGAAATTTCGTGCTTCGATTCCACTTTCTGGGGGCATGGGTTGTGAAATTTTCATTTTCAATTGGTCCGGCCAGTGGAGGTAAAATTGCTAATCCCATGGAGGTGTTTAATAGTTTTTTAGGCGGATGAAAATTTTCTGGGTAAGGAGGGAAACCTAATAAAACTGAAAATTTTTGAGAAAAAATGATTTTATCCCAATAGGCTTCAAAAGCTGACATTTTCTGACCACGTTTAAGACAAACTTATGCAGAATAACAATCCTATGGAGCTAATGTGCATATTCATATGACATTAAAGTATGCTTTGTCTAACAGAATACATCTTACGCATTTGCAAGCAACGTAAATCAGTAGAGACTTGAAAATTTTAGGATGGGATGGCAAACATTTAAACACATCTGTCCTGATTTTGCAGCAAATCCAGGATGAAAAATTTTTCAATATCTTGCTAGGATTTAATTGTTGACTTTTTTTGTTTTTTTCTAGAATTTTTATAGTGCTCAAAGAGAAACATGGAAAAATGGTTTTCTAATACCAATATCATTAAGACCATTTTTTCACCTTTGAAAATCTTGCATCTTCCTTTTAGAATTTTGGTTCTGTCCATCCATGGTTTATATGAAAGCCAGTATATCTGCATGTACATTGCAATAATTATGAAAAAGATCCAGATTTGTTTAATCCATTCAGATTGTGCAATCAATCACAAGGCAAGCCAGGCTAATATCTGACTTGCACAATAAGGGCTATAATAATTTGCCCAATATTGCCTCAACTCAATGTCACTGATATTGGATGGTAAAAATAAACAGCCAGATGTTTATATCTAGGTTAAATAGCAGTAAATATATACCAAAATGTAATGATTTTTTGAATAAATTGATTTTCTTCTCAATTTTTCTCAAGTCAAGATAAAATGAGAAGACAATTCTTACATGAAAACTCATAGCACTAAAAATTTAGTGCATTTGTATTGAAACACCATAAGAATTTTCACACATATAAATGGAAAATTATATATATCTGCCTAATCTTCATGTCTACATAATCTAATATAAACAGTAATACAGTATATACGAACTGTTCTTTGACAGGTATTGGATGACATTTACTTCCATATTTGTGAATCAGACACATAAGTCACTCCATTGGTCATGCAACACATTATGGGCAGAAGATTATCCTTTTCACAAAAATCATGCGCTGCAAAAAAGAAGCCAAAAAGCTATGGAAAGATCCTATTTCTGGACATGCTCATTGTATTCTGCAATTAGTAGACACCTAATGCTCAGCTATTGGCCAACAATGGCCTACATCTGAATTGTAATGGGCAGCAGTTTTATCAGACAATTGTTGAGGATGCATTGTAAGCGGTGGAAAAGAAGAAATCACATTATTATCTTGTTTAATGATTTTAAAAATGTATCACTGTAATTTGCATGTGCACACAAAAGGAGTGAGGGATAGGGTTTTTAGTCTCCACTGAAGGGTCAAACAAACAGGTACTGTTTGGCAATGCTTAGCAACTGAACAGTTCCTGCATTGGTGAGGTTAGAAGTCAATTCTAAAATCTATTCCTTCAATAAACAAAAGAGCATAATGTGGATAATTTAATATTACAAGAAAAATAAATCAAAAAGTGTTGAACTATGGAAAACTTTAATTTTTGAAAAACCAATTACCTGATACTTATTGGTTCTACAAAATCTGAGGAAGTGGTAATACCCCCTTCTCATGCCCCTTCCTATGCCCTTTTATGATTTTCCGCATCATTTTCTTAAGGACAAAAACAATAATGTTATAAGTTTCCAATGCACACTTTTACATACCATTTACTCAAAAAATGCCATAAACTGTGTCAAATGGTCTGAAAAATAGAACTTTATTGCTGAATCCTCTCTCTCCTTTGTACAAAAAATCTGAGATGGCAAGATGCGTGATGAACAATTTCTCAATGACATTTATCCTCACTTATTGCTACTTTTCTAACTCCATTAGCTAGAAATCACAACTATGGATTTCCTTAATGACCTAAACCACATTTTTGTGTCATAAACAGTGTGTAGTAAGCAAAAGTTTTTTATACTTTTTATATACTGCATTTATCATGTCAATCACTGAGTGAAGATTTGAACAGCTGATTATTAAAATTTGATTAATAAACTGTTTACCCTTTTTTCAATTTCAAAGCCAACTGTGGTGAGTAATCAAATTATAATTTCAGGCAGCTTCAACATGGAGTATCATTGTTATATTAGTTGGTAGATTGGTACATTGTACATACACGGACAGCAAACATGCATCAGTATTAGGTAAAAAAGCAAAATGATTCTGCAAACTGGAAGATACTCAATTAGTCATTTATAGCATCAGTAGTTAGGTTGTCACCCTAGATTTGTCAATGTTATAACATAGCATATGTTATAGCATTAGCGGAGGGACTCAGAATCTGTGATCTGGCTTTTCTGCTTTCCTCAGGGTGCAATGCTGTAGAATAGGCTGTGTTGTAGCATAGGGAGGACCCAAACCTGTCTGGTATTGGGGCGCATCCAGGACAGGGCAGGGGGAAATTTCCCTGGGGGTTGGGGGCAGATTCAAAGAGCTATAACTCAAGAGCCAATGGTCAGATTGAGCTGAAAATTCCAGAGTTTGTTAGGTATATATAGGCATGCTATATAAGAAATTTTAGCGCATAGCCTACAGTATACTAATTTACTTAACACTTGCTCATATAGTACTATAACTTTAGAAATAGAGAGTGGATTGGGTTGAAATTTTCATAGTAGGGTGAGTTTATGTTGCATGTGTTATCTTATTGTTATCCGCATGTAATTCACAGTATGCAAATTTTAGTTCAAACTTTCTCATGTAGCAATATAACTCAAGAACTAATGAGCGGATTTTGTTTAAATTTTCAGGATATTATTCATATAGGCAAGGCATGCTATTTAAGTGCACAAGCTTAAAGTATGCTGATTTCAGTTTAAACTTTCTCATGTATGCACTATAACTCAAGAACCAATGAGCAGATTTTGTTTAAATTTCCAGGATATTATGCATATAGGCAACACATGCTATGTACATAATTTTAGCGCACAGCCTACAGTATACTAATTTACTTCACACTTTCTCATATAGCACTATATTTCAAGGACTAGAGGGCAGATTTTTGAGGTACATTGGGTATACTTAGCTCTGCTAAAGTATTTGCTTAGGTATAAGCACAACCTCGTGTATAAGCACAAGTTAGCTTTTTTGGGCTTGTAAAAATGAAAAAAAAGTTTGCCTTATGCATAAGCACAACAATCAGCAAGTTATGTCTGTTAGTAAGTTATAATAGTTTTTAGCTTTTATTTAGTATATAGTGTAGGTTTCTGTGTGGCGCACATATTTTGTTTTTATCACCCTGCCAAATAGTTCGTTCACATCCTGCTCATAATCTTTATTTATTTTTGGTCACCTTCACATGCTACCATGACATATAACAGAATACACTACTCTTTATGTTGATAAGTACCAAATGTTATGTGTGCAAAGCTAGTACTTTTTGTGTTCTTGATTTTTGATAAGCATGTTTTATTTTTTTGCAGCTGCGTATCAAACAACATGGATGGATCAGAGGACAACACAATTTTTGATATATGTGAAACTATAAACAAAATGGGTTTGGAGGACAAAGAAGATAAAATTATGCAGGATTTGGATTTGTTTTATGCTCATTATGTGCCGGTTGATATGGAACCTACCCTTGTTGGAATATTTTAATCTTTTTAATTACCAAGTTGTTAATTTTTGTTTGTGAGGCTTTATTGAATGTGTGCAATCTTACTTACTTTTCTCAGTATGCTGTCTTATCCCTAGGTAATGTTATTTAAATGATACTGTAACAGCATGCGGCTCAAAGATTAATTGCACATGATTCACACCATTACAGTATGCACGTGATTAAGTAAATGCACTATTCTCACTTATTGTCTTATATAAGTAGCATATTGACCCAGGTGTATTTGGTGCTGTGATTTCTTGTATTTTTGGGAATATGTAAGAAGGCTTGTTTTTGTGTTGTATTGTGCAGCTTGTTTTCTACCAGCTACTCATTGTCTAATTCACTCATCACATGTACTACCGTGTTACCTACACTTATGTACTCTAGGTACAGTAATTCACTGAACGACTGAACGTACATGGTCGTAACAAATAGTAATACTTTAGCCTATAGACAAAAATACTGATTTGTCCAGACTAGAATTATTACATTACTACTGCTAAAGCAATACATAGGCGACCGCGCCAGATTGCCTGTTGTTGAATGGTAAGCTATCTCCTGTTACCATATTTTAGCTAACACGTTTAGCTCAAACTAATGACAGTCTCTTGACGTTTACAAATTTTCCCAAACGGAAATAACACAAACATGGACGTATTTCCGACTTTAAAAAAACAATGTACAGTAAAACGTCAACGGATTTGAACAAATCCAAATTGAGTTCCCCACGGAAAATAATGTACCGACGTGTTTCCGATTTTTAAAAACAACGTAGAATAAACATCAACAGTGGATTCTAAAAAGAAATCCAAACCAAGTAACCTTATTGGACCATCAAGAAAAAGTTTGCAACTTTTAAAAACTCGTCAAGACTTAACTTTACCGACAACAAGCTCAAATATGCTTGATCCAAATGCACTAGAACAAATTATACGTGACACTCTAGGCGAAGTTGTAGGACAACAACTACAAACTTTTCAAAACACGGTACAAAATGCGAATCCAGACATAAACAATATCCGTTTATCAAATGTGCAAAATAATTTGGGATTAAGCGTCATACGAGCTCCTCAGTTTTTTTCTAGCAACCTAGGAGATTTGAGCAATTCTTAGCTTTGCAAGGCATCCACGACACAGACAACAAATTAAAACGCATGGCATTGGAATCCTCTTTAAGCGGCCAAGCTTTAGCAACCTATGAGGACATAAAGGACTCACCTTTACCACACACATACGATTTCTTCAAAAACGTGCTCAAATTAGTGTTTCCTGACAATTGTGACTCAGACATACAGCAGCAGATTCTCATGGAATGGAAACAAAAGCGCACAGAAAAAGTTTCTGAATACTTAGTTGAGCTGAAACGCTTAGCTAAATACGCTTATCCAACGTTAGACACAGATGCTCAAGATACAATTGTTAAACCTGTATTTTTGCGAAGTTTGACTGCAGACATACGTGATGCTATAAAATTTTGTGAATTTTCAACACTCAAAGAAGTGTTAAAAGCAGCAACTTACGCTGAGATGCAAATTGTTTGGGAAGACATGACCCATTTCTAACTATTCAAAACTCACCAAACAACTTCAAAAACGTGGTAGAAAAAATGGTTAAACAACTTAAATTGTTGACGTCAGTCACTCTGCAAAATTCACAGACAAATTGTCAACCAAACGTCCATACACAAGTAGAACCACATACACAATTACAATCATATTGACCAAATGTTCACCTGCAGAAATTCTGCAGAATTTGTTAAAAAACGAACCATAACACAAATGAATGCAAATTGAGATGCAGAATCTGTTCGCGCATGGGTCATGAAACTCAAAACTGCAGATACGCGAACTCAACAGAAACAAATCGAGCTTATACCACACAAAACCAACCTCGCAGCTCAAATCAGCACTTCAACTCGTCGGCCACAACAAAATTTTGACAGGCAAACAGTCCCAAACACAAACACAAAATCAATGCAAAAATTGCACTCAAAATTGCATAAACGTACTAGATTTGAACGCAATGATTCAAATCATTTTATCACTGAAAATAAAGACGTAACTCCAATTGCAGATCCAAATGTCACCAAACAGATTGTTTGTGGCGATGACAAATTAATATTTTCATTCAACAGGAGGACCAAATTTTGGAATTAGCTGCAATCAAGCAAAATGGCAATTTTTTATCGCTGGCCATTGTTGAAAAGCCAGTCAATCCAATTCTATCGACTGAACCAGATAAATTGGAGGAGGCTCTGCTGACTAAAATTTGCCTGCAAAAATTAGCAACGGAAGTACCAAATTCACAGATTCTTCCTTCGACAAAACGCCGTTCATTATCACTTGATGCAGGTCCATTCGCAAGATGCAATTTTGTCAGGTTGCAAAATATTCCTAAATTTTTGCATAATTGACACACTCAGAAGTTGGTTTCATCAACTAATTGTCAGGAAATCTATTCGCATCTGCCTTGTTTGGTTCAAATGAAAGTTCCGCATCGCCAACATGGTGACAAAAATTGTCAAAGACGTCTCGACTTTGCTTCCAAATCCGCCAGAAAGCTAGAAATGTGAGAACTTTCCTGTTAAAAATAATGAATTGTTTAAAGCTAAAAACGTAAACAGTGAAAGTAATAAAGATCGGAAAATCAATGGAAGTAAAAATTCCAAAAAGAATTGTTCTTTCACAAACTTAGTAACATATCAAAAAACAGTCAAATTTAAACCAGTTTCAGTCAAAACTATTTGCTCTTTGTTTATTGCGTTATGTTTGTCTTTTATGGGTGCGGAATTGAATGCTTTTCAAATATGTACCCGTACTTCTCACGGCCACCCGATCAAAATTCTGAAAATTGTTAGTTGTAAAATACCAAAAATAAAACGCGATCCAGTCACTTTATTGGGTTTTCTTTTTGGACCAATAACAAAACCGAGTACATCTATAGCTTATAAGTGCAGTGTAAAATCGCATACTGTGTGTACAAACACTGGCTTTTTGGATCTTGTGGCATAACGCAAAATGAGAGAAAAAACGAGAAAATGACTGTCTTGCATTGCAAAACACTGATAGAAAGTAAACACGATTCTGATCAGAATTTGACTCAGATTAAACCTAACCTGTGGGCTTCTCAAAATGTTTCAAATGTAAACTATAACTGGCGTTGTGTTGATTATTGTAACACCGTACTTAATGTATTTATCAAAATTGGCAAAATAGCTACATTTAACGGACATGTACTGCTCAGCAATTTAGCAGATGTAAGCGCGTGCAATCCTAGTTTAGGATACTGTATCATAGATAACAGCGTACTTATTTGGGGAAAATACTAAGTTACATCACACGTGTCCTTAAGAATTTAAAGGCGTTTACAACATAACACTTGCAGACGCACACTTAGTCATTGAAGAATTACAAGGTGCGTTTAGTTTGAAAAACGTTTTTTCAACCCAAATTGCCGTCAATTAATAAATGCGCTAGACACAGACCAAGGTGTCTTAATTAAAATACATCACATTGAGGAATTCAAAACACATTCAAAAAACATGCAATCAGTTCTAACACAAAAAGAGAACAATCCTGTAAACGCTGAACTGAATTTTCTTGAAGAAAAAATTTCACAATTTGAAATGCAGAATTTTCGAAATATTTGGCAAGAACTATGCTGACAAGCGCAGAGACATTTGGATTTAGTTTGGCAACTACTTAAACTTGACACCACTCTAGGTATTCGAGCATTCTTACAACGCACTGACGTTACTGCAGAATTTTGGGGAGACACCATCATGATATGGCCATGTCAAAATATTGACAACATAACTACACACACAAACTACTCTGCAAATGGTTATTGTTATCTGTACCAACTAATAAATGTGCAAAACAAAACGATGTTCATAATTCCAGGTAGTTCAGACATTACAAAAGAAAGTCCGTTAGTACCATGTGAAAATTAAAAAATTCGATTTTGGAAGGAAAAAAACGTGTGGAAAACGCAAATGGGCAAAGCGCATGTTAGCGAGATACCGATTCAAATTATGTGGAATGGTAATTATACTTTTTACGACTTCAACACTCCATCCCTTTATCAAGGAGACATTGAGAATATTGAGTTATTTGACACTCATACTTTACAACAGTACGCAATCCTTACATGATTCATTCATGATATGGTCAATCAATTAATTAATTACACATCCAGCATGGCGCTTAGATCAAAAGCCGTATATGAAATGTTAACAGGAGGTGGCAAGGCCATAGGCAAAACGCTTAAAGGTGCTGGAACAGCCATCAAAGGTCTTTTCGTAATGGCACAGAAAAGTACAACAGACAGAATAAATAATTTGCTGAAAGGACCCCTGCAGGTTACAATAAACATTGTTTTAATAATAGTTGTTATTGGTGCTTTACTTTTTAGCGTTTGTCTACATTTGAGCACAATTTGGCTTTCTTTTTCAAAAGAAACCACAGTCCTCAACGGCAACGCAAAATCCTACACTTGGTGAAGCATTATTGCAACTCACAAATCTGACAACAGCAGGTCAGACAAACAACCAAACAAACAGTCACACACGCAAATGTAAAAACAATACGCAAAAAACTATAACACCTAACGTTGCATCACTAAACGTATCGCAAGCATCAGTGCAAACAACCAACAGACGATGTCCGCACATGCTAGTTCGCATTAATGATGCCGTGATAGCAGAAGCTATGATAGATTCAGGCGCTTCTTACACACTTATCGTCGATAACAAAATCATTTAGCAACTCCAAAACATTCAAATTTTGCCAACTACTGTAAAACCCTATGCAGCAAACCATTTGCCTATTGAGCTTTTAACTGCACTTTTATTACAGTCAAAGTCGCTGACATTGAAGAAGTGATTGTGGTGCAAATTCAAGAAAATTGCACAGCATCTTGGTGCAAACTTTTTGCACCGTTTCAAAACTTATGCTGTGAACAACGAACAATCCTATGTCATTTTTAAAAATGAGAAAATTCTGTGTACCGGACTAAACTTTTGTTTGCCTAAAAACAGAGGTGAAATTTATCTTGCCAATTCACTCATTTTCTTACGGCAAACTATCACTGAATTCACTGTGCCCGTTTCAACACTTTACACTGACACAGAAGCAGTACAGTTCATTCCAAACAAACAACATTTCGAAAAATCATGCATCTGTCTTGCATTTGTGGTTTGCAAACCAATTAACAGTTGAATTCCTATACAAATTTTAAATTTGCTAAATAACGAGATCCTGATGCACAAGGACTCGCACATAGGCAACATAAAAGTGTTACCAAAAAACAATTTATGCTCCATACGGTCACACTCAGACAAATTTATACGACCTACCAATCCTATGCTAGTTTGGTTAGCAAATGGAATAAGTTGAATAAGTTTTGAAAAAACTGATTTGACAAATATGGAACAATTATCATTACTCAAAATGCTTTTGCAATTTCCAAACTTGTATGCAAAATCTGCATCTGACACTGGAAAAACAATGCTGACCAAACACACCATAAACACAGGCAATAATATGCTTATAAAACGTGCTCAGTTTCGCATTTCACCTAAAGAATATGAAATTATTTGCACACAAGTGCAAAAACTTGAGAAATAAGGAGTTATCCAGAAAAGTTTATCATTGTGGTGTACTAATACAGTACTAGTTAGAAAAAAAGATGGAACTCATCGAGTATGCGTCGATTTTTGTGCTTTAAATAGCATTACAAAAAAGGATAGCTACCCTTTACCGCGTGCACTAAATACTTCACGACCTTAGACCAAGCAAATGCGTATTATGCAATTGCAATCAAAAAAAGACAGTGAAAAAACAGCATTTTATGCACCACAAGGTTTATACAAATTTAAATATTTGCCATTTGGGCAATGTAACGCGCCCGCAAGTTTTCAAAGACTCATGGATGTCTTACTTTCTGGGTTACAATGGCTTGTTTAGTTACCTAGACAACATTTTGATTTTTGCAAAAAATCACGAAGAAATGCTAGTTCGCTTAACCTTTAATTTATTGTGTTTCCAGCAGTCATTTTCACCATGTACTCGATTTTAGATCGAATCAATAAAATCAAATGAAAGTATATATATTTGAAAGCCCTTGTTCTCCTGATTCCAAAAATATATTTTTCCCTTCACAATTTTCACTTTTCGTTGAGAAAAAAGGAAAAACTATAACTAAAAAACCACCATGGCAGCTACGCACATTTGAAAAAAAATGATACGTCGGCATTCCGTAGCTCACCATAATGCTGCATTGAGCAAAGCGCGATACAGCATGACTATTACAGTCTACGGAGTCAGTTTACATTCCTGCATGCACAGTATTAGGTACATAGGTGCATTATGTGCATACTTATTTGAGTTTTACCTATGTATATGCCTACCATTAAAATTTCAAAAAATATTGAATTTCTAAATAACCGAAGCCTTCTACTTCATGAAATTCATAGAAAACGTGTAAAACGAGGGAAAAGGAGGATAGATGATGTTTCATGGCACAAAAATGAACTTAAAATGAAAAAATCAAGAAAAACCAGCATACTCGACCAAAAATCGAGTACACAGGAAATTATGAGTTAAAAGATATTTTAACGCGTTTAGTTGAAGCAGGCATAAAACTCAAAATTGAAAAATGCAAATTCTCTCAGCTCAGCGCGAAATATCTCGGACACATCATATCATTTGCGACTGATCTGGAAAAAAAACAGACGCAATAATGAAAATTGATAAACCAAAAGTTTTTTTAGGACTTCCGTCAGACTAGAGACGATTTATCAAAGACTTTGCAAAAATTGCATACCCACTCACCCAACTATTACAAAAGTCAAATGAGTTTTGTTGGGATGCAGAACAAGAAATAGCATTTAATACACTGAAACCTGCAGTTTGTAACACACCAATCCTGAAACATCCAAATTTCAACAGACCATTCATCCTGCAAATAGACACTTCTTACAAGGGGATTGGCGCAGTGCTAAGTCAGCTAGACAAAAATGGGAGAGAACATCCTGTTGTGTTTGCGAGTAGAAATCTTAATCCAAATGAGCGAAATTATCCGATAACAGAACTCAAAACATTGGCAGTTTTCACTTTTGTCAAATATTTTTGACCCTATCTTTTTCAACACGCGACAACAGTTTTAACTGATCACTCCACAATTAAATCAGTGTTAGGGAAAGAAAATCCCTCAGGTCGCATTGCTCGCTGGGGTTTAGCACTGTCAGTTTACAAACTTGACATCCAAACACGCAAAGGCACACAAAACAGAAACACTGATGTCTTATCACGTTTTCCTGTTCAGTTTAGTGAACAAACAGCAGACATTGAGAATTTACAGACACACCCAATCATAGCTGAAAACTTTGGTCTCAAACTCGAGCTTACGGATGAGCAAGAGCTCACTAAAAACTTAGCAGAATACCAAAACACAGACTCACACGTGCAAGAAATTTTGAGAGAAGTTCAATCAACAAACTCAAAATTCCATAAGCAATATACGATACAAAATGGTCTTTTATATAGAGTTTTTGGATCTTCTCTAAAACTTTACGTGCCACACGTGCTACGTTTACTAATTTTACAATCAAACCATGACTCCAAATTTACTGGTCACTTTGGTGTGCGACGAACAATTTGTTTGATCGCAAATAAAATTTTTTGGCCTACTCTACGCAAAGACGTAACAAAGGATTGTCATTCTTGTCATAATTATCAGATTTACAAGCACAGCTTGCATAAAATCAAGGCTACTTTATTACCCGTACCTATATCAGGTCCGTTTGACCATGTAGATCTAGACAGCATTGGCCCGTTGCCACACTCTACCAAAGGCAATTGTTTTATTGTCATTTTTATCAACTACTTTATGAAATTTGTTGAAGCCTTTGCTACAAATAATATTATGGCTAAAACGATAGCAGACATATTCGTAAAAAACATTGTTTGTTGGCACGGTGCACCGAGAATTATACACTGTGACTGTGGAACCAACTTCACATCACTTTTGTTTACCAAAATCACAGCCTTATGCAGTACGGAGAAAGTACATACTACGTCATATCATCCTATGGCAAACGGCCAAGTAGAATGAGCAAACCAGACACTCGTAGGACGACTCAGACTACTTGTTAATAAATACCAGGATAATTGGGATACTGTATTACTGTATGCAGTATTTTTGATGAATATACACAAAAACAAAAGCACTAAGCTCTCACCATTCAATCTCATATATGGTAGGCAAGCACACCTACCATCAGACTTACTTTTTGCCAAAAAACACAAAACAATAGAGGCACACGATTATGCAATCTTGCTCAGAAATTTTCTGAGCTCTGCAAACAATACAGTAGCCCGGAACTTTCAGAATGCGCAAGAACAGTACACAAACAGTCACAACAGACACTCTAACCAACACTCATACAAAAAATCGGAGACAAAATTGTCAAAAAACACTTTTTCGTGAAACCGAGGCAAACGTCCAAACTGACTCACAAATACACAGGACCCTACAAAATCATCAAAATCACTTACCAGAATTTAACAATAGAGCACACCATTAACAAACAGCAAGAGCTAATCCACGTGAACAACACTCAACCATACTCTTCTTGCACCACAGATAGCTCAATGCAAGGGCCCATTGTCGATCTTGCGACATATGGCCGACTTCCTTTCGCCGGCACCGCCACGTCGAAGAACGAGGACGTTCCTTTTTTCAGAGCGTGAGGGATGTAATGGCATGTGGCTCAAAGATTAATTGCACATGATTAACACTATTGCAGTATGCACGTGATTAAGTAAATGCACTATTCTCACTTATTGTCTTAAATAAGTAGCGTATTGACCCAGGCATATTTGGCGCTGGGATTTCTTGTATTTTTGGGAATATGCCAGAAGGCTTGTTTTTGTGTCGTATTGTGCAGCTTGTTTTCTACCTGCTGCTTGTCATCTAATTCACTCATCGCACGTACTACCGTGTTGCCTACACTTATGTACTCTAAGTACAGTAATTCACTGA
>JAVLUZ010000228.1:262945-301587 GCA_036768485.1 Mermis nigrescens
AACAACGACCCTGCTTCACTTAATTAAAGTGGATTGAATGTTTTTTAACTGATCGAACCCAAAATGAAAGATTAAAAATGAAATTTCTAAATTCGTAAATGTAACTAGTGGTGTACACCATAGGTGGGCACCACCGAATTTCTGGGGGGGATTTTCAAATTCAAAAAATGGTCTTAAAGTGGTCGTATGGCGAAAAAAACACCTTTTTCGACGTTTCGCATTGAGTACTATCCAATGGCATCAAAAATCGCTAAAAAAGCAAGGAAAATTTCCAAAATTTGTATTCTGGGGGGTATTTTGATTTCTGGGAGGTATTTCAATTTCTGGGGTTGCATACCCCCGAACCCCCCACGCCCATGTGTGGTGTACACGTGTGGGCGTGGGGGAGTATGCAATGCAACCCAATCTTAGATGGCCGAATACCCCCCCCCAAACCTAAATATCCCCACCCAGAATTCAATTTTGAAAATTTTTTCGCGATTTTTTGATGCCTATGGATAGTACTCGATGAGAAACGTTTAAAAATGGTGTTTTTCGGCATACTCACCATTTTAAGGACCATTTTTTGACCTTTAAAAATCTTGCACCCTCCCATGAATTTAGGTTCCGCCCACTTATAGATGGTGTTCATACCTGAAGGAAGTATTTTAGGTCCTACTTTATTTTTGCTTTATATTAACGACATTGTAAAACTTTGTGTAAAGGATAAAACCAAAATTATGCTTTTTGCCGATGATCTTAAAATAATTCTAAATCTACCCATTCTCATACTTTACAAAACCATTTTTCTGAAATCGTAAATCGGTCACAAATGTGGTAATTAGTTCCTTATTTTGGATATAATATAAGTACGGCAGTTGACTCTGTGTCTACGAAAGCGGCACAGACATCGACATGTACCTGGAACAGCACATTCACTTTAATTAAATAAAATTTGGCTTGTCAAAAGTCTCTGCCAGTGGATCACCAGTTTATTGGCAATGGAACAAAAACAAGTTTGTAAGATGCAAAGTTCCGCCGATTTTTGGTTACAAGACAAAGAGAAGTGCCAGGAAAGCTGGGGTGATTAAGTTGGAAAAAAATGTTTTGCTGAATGAATATCAAGTGAAAAATTATGTTTCCAAGGATGTATACTCTTTGTTCCGTAGAAGAAAATCCGGATCTTACGCAGAATTCCCCCCTCCCCCAGCAATTTCCATATGAGCTACGGTAACCTAATTTTATGATTTATTACTCGTCTGAATTCCTCGATATCCACTCTGATATCCACTATATCTTATGCAAAAGGTGAGACCATGAGCAATGAACGTGCAAATTTGGTTACTGTAGCTTAAGCCGCTGAGGTGAGTTCTATACATTCGGAAATTCTGTAACAATGGTAAAATTTTCCAGACTGCAAGGTTGTTCTGTTTTATATAGGTATCCCATAATGCGCTCGAATTATATTACAGTGAAATTTAGAAACTTTCGTTCTCGGGAAGCGTGCGGGTGTTCGAAATTTCAGAACAATTGAATCGCTGCACATAGTCCCTATTATATTCTATATGTTTTCTCATGGGTTTTAATTTTTAGAATGATTCAGATCCCGAAGAAATCACCCAGAGGCGCTTGAACATTTTCACTTTAGTGTGCATAAATTTATTTTGCGTTAGTTGATTTTTTAATTTTTTCAATGAAATTTTGACGTTAATTTATTTTTACATTATAAACGTTAATTCGTTTCAGAGTTGAGACCTCCTGTTGTTCTTAATTACCTGTCGTTTACTTCTATCCTATAGCACATAATCATAACTCATAAGCGCTTTTGAAATCGACTGTAACTCATTAAAAAAAAAAACATATTTCATGATATAGAATCACAAAGAAACTGATACTTTGTGATTTAAGATCTATTCTGGGCTAGCATTTTTTAATCATATGGACGTATTTATTGTGAATTATTGCCACTAAAATTGGTAAAATTCTTTCAGCCGATGGATTTATTCGTAAAAATCAACACAACTGACTGAGACATGTAGAGATAGCTCTACTTTTTGTTTGCTGGGTAGTTCAACACTGCAAAAATTGCATTATTTTAGCCTTAGACACTTTCTGTCTCACTGGCTATTTTGCTCAGATGTAATTTGGTATAATTTCTGTGCATGTGACTATCATATACTTATATAACACAATATATGAGATTCCTTCCCCTCCAAAAAATTATCATATCTTCATTCCTTTCCCATACTTATTTTCAATAAAAATCCGGGATAGGGGAAAATGGGCACTACGGGCTTAATGTGGCTGGTACAAATTGGTAAATGTACTACCATATCTTACGTATACTTAAAGTCATATATGTGTCTTCTGTGCTGCATTAGTTTGGCATTTGCTTTTCTATGCGCTTTTGCTAGCTCTGTTGTCTATTTATCATTCACATTTCTTTATTTAAATCTGCTCCGCCTCTTTATCATTTGGCTTTGTCTTTTTGGTCTTTGAATATGTCCACAGCAGTATTGAGGTTCCGTATAGTTTCAAAGTGCTTCCTGAACTCCATTTTCTCAGCTATCTCTATATACTTCCCTTATTTCTCTAACAGCTTTAAAATCCAGTCCTCCTTTGCTGCTGTTGTCAAACATTCTTTTATATGTGTCTTTCTATTATTTGTGTACTACATAGCATTTCTTATGGTGTGACTATGTATATCATTATTGTTGTGTGCCTTGTCATTACTATGATCATATACATACTTTATTATGCTGTTTCAACTTTCTAATTGCGTCATAATTTTCTGTCCAAAAATATTATAAAAATTAATTGTTTAATGAACAATGATTGGGCTCTTTGGTTTTAATTCCATGCTGTTGTTTTCATCCTTGTCTTGTGCATTCAGCTAAGACCTCAATACATTTTCAGCTGGGTGATCTAGCTCAGTTAAATAATAACTTTCTTGAGCCCTCAATTAGAGTTTCAGGGAACTTGTTTTCCTTTGGTACTTAATCTCAAAGGAGTTGTCAAATGGAACTGCTGAAGTGCGTGCAGTAGAGGGCCCGGGCTATCTTGATGAGCCGGCGCTGTTTGTGTGAGCACGGCGCTCGAGTCCCAAGGTAACATTGTAGGTGATGCAAACAAAACTCTACGTTGCATTGGAGATTATTCAACGACCGACGAGCTAACATCTCGTTTTGTTTTCTTTCAAAAATTTTTCAAAAATATTTCCACTTTGCGTAATCATATTGTGTTCGTGTGCATTCTTAACATTTCACTGTTCGTATGTGCATTTTTGACTCTATTGTGTTTGTGTGCGTATTTTCTTGGTCGAGATTGGGGTTGTGACATAAATTTTTGTCTGATCTTAGAGCCTGGCTAAATCATACCAGGCAAAAACTAAGCAGGAAAATGACCAAAACAGGGAAGAAAACCCCAGATAAGTCGCCTAAGCAGGCTAATACTCAGGAAATCATCTAGAAGTGTGTCAAATGACTCAAGTTCAATCCTGCATGGTGCAGCTTTTCTGCAAGCTTCTGAACACACACACACACGTGTGAATAAATCAATGCTGGTGTCTAACTCAGACAGCATTGTACTCCATCGTCATTCAAGCTGCATGACAAGCGCTCCCTCTTAATCAAGTGAGAAGAATAAGCATGATTCCTAATCAAAAAACGATGATTTTCATACAAATGCAGTATCAGACAACTGAAAATAGCAATTCATCATCTTTTGTGCAATGCTTTTTATATGCAAGATAAAAAATGAAACTGACATGTGTGGCGTTAGACATGCTTCACGCACAATTGCAAAATGCAAACTCTGCAAACCCTGATCTGCAATACGGTGAACTGTTGTTCTTGTCGCCTGACGCAGTTCAGCAACAGCTCGGTTTGCGATGCTGCGTGGATTCGCATGCAGCCCATGATGTGCGGTCGTGGTTAAATTCGCTCAAATAACCTAATCAGCGGGAACGGCGTTTGCAGCGCTTCCCCGCGTCTCTTCTCGCGCTGAACGCGCGCAATATTTTGGAAAATGTTGAGCTGTCCGCCAGTACGGTCATTTCATATGCGGCGACAGCCAGTAATCCGTGTGCTGAACTACCGCCGCTATGCCGTTATCGCGAATCAAATTTCGGCCAATACGGTTATCGATCCCACTGGATCAAGCCGCCTCCAGTCAGCAGGGCTTGAAGAGTTCTCCTCCTGAATAAACTACTGACTCCACGGAAAGTCAGGCGTCATAGATCTTCTTCAAAGGCGTTCACGGCGTCATGTAATGACCACGATAAATCAATTGCTCAATGCATATATTAAGAACAAACGTTCTCTTGCAGGCTGAATGACGTATTCATGCGATAGCCAGCCGTTTTTCAGGTAAACAACAGATGAAGAAGCTGTGGATTTTGCAGCTCAATGATCGCCAATGGCTGCTGGTGTTGGTCGTGTTTAGATTTGTTGTCATCCTTCAAATATGTGGGCCGTTGTTAATACCTCTTTCGCGGCGTTTAAATCTCGCGGACTTCTGGTAACATCCCATTTGCGAAGCTAATCTCTGACGTCCAGACGTTTGTTGCAGACTTTCTTTGAGCAAAAACAGCACCCATTGGAGTCACAAGGAGCAACATTTTTGGCGTGCGGATCGGCTGAGCTCAACCAGAAATTCGAGACGGGTTGCGAGCAAGCTTTGTGAAAAATGCCCATCATACCGATGGAAAACGCAGATCGTCTCCACAGAAAAGCACAAAAGGCGCCTGACACCTTCGTTGCTAACAACGGAACTGCATAGAGTTTGCGAACCTACAGTATGCCTCAGATAAACAGCCTACACCATATTTACCAGCAACTGCTGCGTATCCAGTAGCATCATTGCCGTATTTTTAGTAGTTCAACGTATAGTCCAAATGAGACCCCATCAATCTACGTATTTTCGTCAATCAGTGAATGCCTCTTTTTGTAACCATACTCACGTGTAATTTTGTTGCCCATGAACTACACAGAGATGAATGTTTTGGCGTCCATTGAAACAGCATTAGAAATTCTTTGTGATACGTTGGTGATACCTTTGCAATCAATGTATTTAATCAGTAAAGCAGTTTCAGAATGCGACGCCTGTCAAGATTTTTGCTTTGCTTCGTAGAATTCTGTAGAATATCAGGCAGGCAGAATAGCGATTTCTGTCTAGATTTCGAAACGCTTTGTGTAGTGCAACGAAATCATTCATGTTGAGCTCTGTGAAATGCAAATATCAAATACTACAATAGAAATATGCTGCAACAATCATTTCCCGTTTCTCAAAGAGCTTCCTCATCATTCAACAACTCTTCTCAAACGTTTTGCTCTGCATTTGATAAAACCCTTCACATCGCAGTATCTTATTTACCCATGGTATTTCATTTCCCCTCAGCAAACTGTTTTGTCACATAATAACGACAATTTCGTCATCGTCTGTTTGACTTCCAAAAATTCAGAACAACTTCCCTTTTTCATCTGCCTTTTCCAAAGCTCAATGAAAGAAAGTGTATGCAGGGTCTGAATGCAAAGCATCACTGTGTTGCTTCTTTTATCAATTCCTTCTACTTGGAGTACTACAGTATCATTGTGGTATGACTACTTGCTGATAGACATTCAAGGCAGAGTTACAATGATGACCTTGAACGCTTTCTACCTTGAGTTTCAACACACCACCACAGCAATAGCTAATGTTTGCAGAATCAGAAAAATGGCATACTGTATGCCTCTTTAATACCGTCACAGTACGACAAACTGCACAGCTGTATATCATTCAAATGATTTGCAAAAGATCCTTTGCAGTTTCGACTTTGCAAACAAAGCATGCTTTTTGTGTGTAGTTGTGCTTTTAAATAGTCATTGTATTAGAGTTACTCTCAGAAACAGAGAAAAAGGCTGCGTATAAACCCAGATGCGCAAGTCACGCATCCAGTTTGTGCAGCACAGCAAGTATTTCATCAAATTCACCTTTTACAACACCAACGTCAAAGAATCGTTGGAGATGTGCATCACTTCAACAAGCACAAAATCGATAAAGCTAATCACCTTCTCCTTCGTTTACTCCAGCGGCTTCTGTTTGTGCTTTCGATTTCGTCGCTCTGGCCCGCGGTCTACTAAAGCCGACCTAAATTCGTCGCCAATCATCCAATGCTACAAGCACCGCCAGAAATTGAGCGTCGTGCAAACTATAAATCCAACCAGAATTTTTCCGCGCTCGTCTTGCAAATCCGCCCGATCTTCATGCTCCTTTGAAACGCTGTTGATTTGCCAAATGGCTGGCCGTTATCAGTTAGATGAATGATTCTTCAGAATACGATCGCTTTCAGACTGTCCCGTCAGCCAAATCCGACTTTATCTTTTGTTTTTATTGTTCGCAAATCGGTTTTAAGATTCCAATTCTGGTATAGAGAACCTCGGAATCAGTTCATGAGTTGAACCAGCAGCGATCGCCGATCAGGCTGCGGTAAGTTCTCCATTCATTTCAGGAAAAAGCGGGACTTTAATTAACAGACGCTAAAGTTGTACACAAGCGCGCCAGCAAATTCGCGTTCGTGATCCGGCGCACAGACCACGTAATCATTTGTCCAATTGAGTTTCTCGCTCGCCGGCGTCAGCCAATTCAAAGTTTTCTTGACGTTCCTCCACTAAAATTTTGGCTAAAATTAAAGCAGCAATAGCGGCAACATGTCACCTTTCAGCTCCAGCGTATCAATACCGGAAGATAGCCTTGCATCGATTATTGCCGCAGCACAGCAATCCGACTTCCTGTCATATTTAATCCTTAAAGCGATTTTGATATTCGTCCAGCGTTTTGGCTGTACCCCTGACTCTTCAAGCGCCAGCGGCGGTGTAATCGCCATCAACAAACCTAATAGCCCGTCTACTATCCTCGCATCAGTTCACTTCAGCGTGCCGTGCAAATTCTCGACAGCCTTTGGCAATATTATTGCACCACGTTTTTATTCGCGCCCGACTGTTGTCCGAAAAAACATCCGGTTTTTAAACAATCACAGGACCGTTGTCTTGCTTGCTCAGCATCATATCGTTACGCCACGTTTTTCGTCTATTCCGTCTCAGAAGTCAGACGCGCCCAATCTACGTGGCGTTATGCCTATTATTTCAGCGCCGTGACGGTCATCCGGCCATGCCGCTCAGTCATCATTTACTCGCCGATCAACCGGATCGCCGCACTTGAACTGTTGCTCATATTTTTTGATTCATGCCAGGACGACGAACCGACCGCCAGCAGTGTGTTTATTTTTCGTTATATTTGTTTTATCGTTTTTTCCATAATTTTTTTCTCTTACTAGTTAATTTTCCTGCAGCCACAATCGATTTCTCTCTCACATTTTTCTTACAATCTTTTTACATATCTCCGTTATTCATTATTTTTCATGTATATTTTTATTACGCTGTATACTTTTCTGATTTTCCCAAAAATATATTTATTATTCTTTATTTTGTCTGTCTTTATTCATTTTATTATCATATCCGCGCATTTCAGTATCTTGGCGTGTTTGAGCTTTTCGCTTTACTCAAATACTCGTTAAAGCCCGATGACCTGCCCTCCTATCATAAATTATTTTTTCAATCAAAATTCTTTCTCCGGGTCCCGGGCAAACAGTCAATTCCGTACGTTGCACAAAACCTCGTTGTCTATGCGTCGCCGACGCACCGTTTTAACCTCCACTGCTCAATTGTTTGGGCCGTCCGGTTAATCGTTGTACATTTCCTTCGCGTTTCATGCATAAAAATGTGTCAGCATCCACCGATCTGCTGCTTCGATCGATGATCGCCCGACTCCACGCGTGGCGTATTTACGCAAAAGTTTGCGCACAATGCAAATTTTTTTCGATGTCCGGGGAGTGTAGAATGAAACCCTACACCCTGTTTCGCTGCGGTGGTTCAACGCGAAATTCCATTTGTTTCGTGCTACGTTGTACCTACATTCTCATGACTGTTTTGCCCAGATGAAATTTCGTGCTTAATTTCCATTTGCACGTACGCGACCACTAAGCGCAATGCATATAGTGTGTCGCCCGGGACCCACCTTCCCTCCAAAAATTATCATATCTTCATTTCGCTTTCCCCGCCGCAGCACCAGCCAAAAATCCGGGATAGGAAAATGGGCACTCGGACTACAATACATGAGCTGATGAGTGTGTGTACCATATCACGCGTGTAAAGTCATATGTGTGTGTCTTATGTTATGCCTATTCCGTTTGTACATTCTTTTACCGTAAGCTTTGCCATGGGCCTATTGTTATTCTCGTACATCCATTCCACCGTTGCTGTTCATTACCTTCACCGCGCTCTTTGTGTCTTTTTTAAGAAGCTTGCATTACCTTGATTTTGGACATTTTTTGAAGAGCGACTGAGTTCGATTTCAAAAGTCTTCCTAGACTCAGCTTTTTCACCAGCCCATCTGTGCTGTGCCCCTTTTTCCCTGCGTGGCTGCAGAAAATCTCCTTGTGTTTTCGTCGGCATTCGGAAGATTGCCTTTTTTGCCGATACGCACTGTATATTATTTGTGTACCATAACGGCATTTGTTGTATGCCGTTGGCGGGCTACGTGCCTCGTAATTGCATTGTTGTATTTTACCCAATTAGTGTAACACGACAGTCGGCAGCATACATCCTTTATAGCGCTTGTGCTTTTGATAACTTCATAATTTTTCATCGTATGCCAAAAATTAATTATTCAATGAACGATGATTGGGCTCGGTTCAATTTCCGTGCTGTTGTTTTCTGTCCTTGTGCTACACTACATTAGGAACCCTCAATATTTTCAAGCACCAGATTCGGTCCCAAAACAAGTTAAATAATAATCTTCTTGAGCCCTCAATTAGGTTTTCGAGGAACTTACGATGTGGACAGCACGATGCTAAAAAGGGGTTAAAATCGAAGTATATTCTGCGGCCTACGAATCCAGAAATAAATATCGGAAAACGTTTCAAATGATTGAAAAAAGCAGCACGTTAGCTATGCAGTAGCTATGGGAAATTATATGCAGTAAACTAGCAGACTTTCCAAGCCAATTAAATGAAATAGCAAACATCGATGCATTCAGGACAATCGAAGAAATTGCTGGTTTGCCCGCAACGATTGTGTGCACTAATCGATCGGCCCCAGCTTTTCTTGCTATAATGCTCATGATAGCAAAATAAAACAACTTTAAATACAATAGCACTTTAGGTTTCTGTCAAACACCATACCAAACTAGTCAGCGTTCGAACTTGCCAGCAATCTACAAAAAGTAAACATTTTGGATTACGTTTATACACTCTTATGTAAAGCTTTGAAAATTATTTAAAAGAAGGTTACATTTTTCAGAGGCGCAGAATATACTTCGATTTTTTGCATTGCTTAGAAAAGTCTGACTTTTAGCGGGTTTTGTGGCTTTAGGTATATACACAGGTAGCTTTTTCCCTAGTCTTCTCCTTTTACATCCTTAATATCCACAATACCAAGTATATTCATCTTTTTTGTTCCATAGCATTTTTCGTTGCTGATATCCCTACTTTTAATTAGCATGATTTAAGTACATCAGCCAGTAAACACATACAGTAACATGCCACAATAATGACAGCAGTTCAAGAACGTGGAAAACAATATTGTTCTGAAAATCAGCATTATCTTTTTTAACAAGACAATCTTACATTATATAAACAGATAAAGGTTTTCAGCATAAGCTTTACGCAAATATTAAGTGTAAGGAACACTTACGTTAAGAGTTTAAAAGTGAAATAGATTTGTAAAAACTACATATTGACAATAAATGAATAGTGCAAACTTTACACAACTACTGGGAGTAGAGAAAAATAACAGTCAGATTCTTAACTCTGACATTACGTAGAACATTTCTAAACAAATTAAGCTTTTGCAAGAGCTCTAGAACTAAACTTAATATGCAGGGTAAACTTTTACACAACTACAGAGTGTAAAGAAGATTTTAGTCGGATTCGTAATTTTGGATATTACTCTGATATTACGATCAACATTTATGAAAATATTGAGTTCTCTTCAATGATCTGAGACAAATAAACATGAAATTTAAACCACTCTACACCATTGTTTAGTGTAAATAAATGCGCCCAAATGGCGTTTCACATTTTATTCTGAGTACATTTTTAGACTTCGGGAAAGTATTAAGCTTCCGCAAGGTTCTAGAAATAAAGTTAATATGCGGTGTAAACTTTAAACAATAAAGAGGATGAAGATTTTAATCGGATTCGTAATTCTGATATTACTCTAAAATTACGATAAACATTCATGAAAAAATTAAGTTTTCACAATCGCTTGAGGACAAATAAATATTATAATAAAATCACTTTAAACAACTGTTGAGTGTAAATAAATACGCCCAACTGGCGTATCACATTTGATTCCTGATACGTTTTTAGACTTGAGAAAAAGAACTAAAGCTTCTGCTAAGCTCAGAAGTTAAAGTTAATGTGCGGTGTAAACTTTATACAGCTACAGAGTGTAAAGAATATTTTAGTCGGATTCTTAATTCTGATATTACTCTTGTAATTGAGAAGCCTAAAAACTGGACAAATCCGAAGATCCGCCACTGCGCAGTGTTCGGTCGCTTTCGCGAGCCGAACCAGTGCTCCATGACCCAAAAAATTTGCGCTATCTAAGCCAGAAATAAAACGTCATCTCGACGGGTTAAAGCACAAAAGCTATAAATGGCACGTCCGAGCAGCAAAACGAGCTCACACATCCATAACAGCGAAACGAGCTGTCAGGGAAATAGCGCATGAGTTCGATTAGTGTATATGTACCTCACTTACACTCTGATATTTCGATCAAAATGTATGAAAAAATTAAGTCTCCACAATGGCCTGGAGATAAATAAGCATAAGATGTAAACCGCCTTACACCACTGTTGAGTGTAACCAAACACGCCAAACTGGCGTCTGACATTTTGGTTTCTGGTTCATTTTTAGACTTGAAATTATATCCAGACTAATAGGTGGCGCAGTTGGAAGAAACAAAACATGACAGAAACACGTTTAAAACATAATTTTTAAATTTAAACTTCCCGAAAAAGCTAAATGTAGATGTAAACAAATGCAATTTGCTGTGATGTGTACCCCTTAGAGAATACTTTATTTTTATTCTATTCGGCTTATCCCGATTGCGAAAGTGACGAACAAAGAAATGGACAAAAAAGGGATTTTCCACCATCAAGTGCATTGTAAACTTTAAAAATCTTGGTGTAAAGAAATTCGGTTTGAACCACTTTCTAGCATTTGAATTGCAGTACGTTTGCATGTGCAAAACTTCTGTTCCGCAAAATATTCGAGATATTTACCAATCAAAATTGGTAAAAACGTGTTTTTTCGCTTATTTTACATCTCAGTTTTTGAACTTTACACCCCCGTAAACATACTCAATATTACGTACGCGGCTCACTGCAACGTGTAGCCCTTATAAAAGTACTTTATTTCTGTTGTATTTAATTTATCCCGACTTATAAGCGGTAAAGTTGGCAGAGAAATCTTAGACAAAATCTGTCTTTCACACCATCCACTAGAGTGTAAAGTTTAAACCCTTGGTAGTAACTCCGCATTAATTTTAAAAAGTTTTGCAGGTAAGCCAAAGGAAGCTCTTGATCCGCGTTACATTTTCATAAATAGCTTTTTGGGGACTCTTATACAAAGAATTTGACAGGCATAAACAAGTGTAAAACTCGACCAAAATGTGTCTTTTCACCCCAGATTTTCACACTCTTTACACTCCCATTCGAGAACTAATGCAAAATTCGAAAAACAAAAAAAGAGTTATTTGGAGCATCTCTTCTTCTACAATTTAAAACCATTAAATTGTTTAAGGAGTCAATACCATGAGGTGGGCGGAACCGATATTCTGGGGGGAATTAAAAAAAATTTCTGGAGAGGTGTGAAAAAATTTTCAAAGGTCAAAAAATGGTCTTAAAAGTGGTCGTATTGCGAAAAAAACACCATTTTTCGACGTTTCTCATAGAGACAATATCCAATGGCATCAAAAAATCGCTAAAAAAGCAAAAAATTTCAAACATTGAATTCTGGGGGGTATTTTGATTTCTGGGAGTATTTTGATTTCTGAAATTATTTCAACTTCTGAGGAGTGTATACTATTGTTATTTTGATATACCAAAAATAAATTTTGGTATGATTTTGTTGAGGCACTTGCTGGACTATAAATATCATATTTTAATTCTGTGAATTTTGGTATATCATATTCTTATCATATTAAAACTCGGGGAAATGTGAAAATATTTTTGATATAATTTTAGTATAAAATTGGTGGCACTTTTCCTTTTTTCGCTCTTTATCTTACTTGGTACTTATTTTATACGTATGATGCAGTAGGTATTTTTCCACAGGTTGATTTTTATTATCTGACATGGAGACAAATAACGTGAGTATGTATGTACATACATATGTATGCCGAGCCGAGCCCCTCATACATGTATAGTCCGTTGGTTTGTATACACCTACGTTATTCGTGTGTACTTCGCTGGGCATCGAGGAGGGGTTTTAGGGAATGTACCCAGGGTAAAATGACACAGTTGTTATTATTAAATTTTTTTGTTTTTTTTGCAATTTTTTGATGCCAATGGATATTGCTCGATCAGAAACGTTGAAAAATGGTCTTTGTTCGCCATACCACCATTAAGGCCATTTTTCGGCCTTCGAAAAAAACTTGCACCCCAGAACTTTGGAGCCGCACTGTGGTGTAGCATGCATACAATTAGCGCAGAGTAGTATGGTGAAGTAATATCTGTCTGTGTTGATAAGTGGCATGTCTCGTAGGCTCAGCTCATCATAAAAGTTGGCTTATAGTCTATTTCACATAAGTTTGAGCGCAAGACTTTAGTTATTGAAGTAAGCCAAACAGATTGCGGTGGCGCAAAGAAAAATGCTCCGATGGAACAAAAAAGATGAATACTTGGAGATTATGGATTATTAAGGATGTAAAGGAGGGGACTAGGGAGAATCTACCTAAAGTCGCAAAAATCTGCTAAAGTATACACTTTCTCAATGGCAAAAATCAAATGCTATTATGACGAAACTGGTCGCGATATCTTCAACCGTAAAATGATTCAGTTGAAAAAGCAGCTATTAGCTATAATAGCTATGAGGCAGTGGTGATAACCTTTCTTTCCTTAATTGAATGGATCATTTAAAAACGGCTGGGGAAACAGCAAGTTGACTTGGAAACAGGCTGATGTAATTTTCAGCATGCCGCCAGATTGTATGCGCATTAATCTCTCTAATGCCGCTGCTTGCCTTTGTGCCGAGCCATCAAACAACTTTAAATGCAATGCGCAATTTTCTATAGATCAGGATGCGAAGCTAGTCAGCGTTGCTACTTGCCATTAACTTAAAAAAATAAACATTACAGATTTCGTTTTAACACACTCTTATCTAGCTTTTGAACATTGCATTTAAAAAGAACCTTTTTAGAAGCTGCAGAATATGTGGATACTTTGGTGTAGAAAGATGGCGGACGCTAACAGATTTGCGACTTTAAGTGGGTCTCCTAGTCCCTGTACACAGTGTATAATAATCACGTTAATCCTCATCAATCTTTTTTGAACATCGAACCTTTTTCTTCTTCTTTTTACCATCAATTGTATGATTCGTTGTCGTCAGCTTACCAGCGCACCATTAACGCATTAATGGCAGCAATCCAAAAACGCGGAAAACATTATTGCTCTTATATCGTCATTAGCATAAATTTGAAAATGTTGCTTTAAAAAGAGCTTTCTCGTTTATAAGCCTTCTGCAGAAGTGATGGAACGCGCGATTTTTTAAAAACTGAGTTAGATATCACCGCTGTTATCAGGAAGCTAAAGATACTGCTATTTTTGCAATGACTAATATATTCATCTCTCTTCACGTTAAACGATATGTAATTCACTTGAGTCATTCCATTTAAATTCTTGGAAACGACATAACAATACTACGGACTGCTCCATTACCTTTCATAAGCTTGATCAAATTGCTTCACGCAAGGCGAAACGCCGGACTCAACCATCCTCAATAACTACGGCCTCAAGCTCCTCGGACCTAAATTCGTCCGTACCTACGGAGCTATTGGCAGCTATGCCTAAAAACCTAACGCAGTAGTAATTCATGTGAATTTTACCTGGTCAAATTGAATATAACGAATATATCAATAATTCCTTCTACTTTTTGAACTATTTCGCTTATATCAAGAAAACACTTTTCTTTAAAAAGCAGCCTATGCCTAAGTTCTAAAACACAATGAACAGTGAAAACAACAAAAAAGAGCTCTAAACCAATGATCATCTTCTAAAATTGAAACGAACTTACAATTTAAATGAAATTGGTGTTGAAAAATTCATCAAAAATAATCAAAAGTAGTCATGAATTATTTTGGAAGCTAAAATGTCAAATAGAGCCGTCCACCAATTCCGAACTAAAACGATTCGTCATAATGATGTATGACTTTGCAGAAACTACTTCAAGTGGAAGATACAACGTGAATAAGTTGCCATTCAGTTTGTTGTAGAAAAAACTAGAATTTTACTTTATTTTTTATCCTATTCGGCCTCACTCGACTTCGGCGGAAAGTGGCGAACAAAAAAATGTACAAACACGTATTTTTCTGTCCACCACATTGTAAACTTTAAAAATCGACTCGGCGCTTTCTGCCCCAGATATAAATAATTTCAGTTAAGACTGGTTGTCTTTTACCGTTTAATGTAATTTTCTTCAACTGCCTTTGCAATATTCATGGTTTGTAAGTAAAATACGCTTCTGTTTTCTTCCCCTCGGAACTGAACTTTTTGCAACGCTCCTTTATAGCATTTTTGGGCGTAACCAGCAACGTAGCCACGTAAAGTTACTTTATTTCTATTTTATTTAATTAACTAACTTTTGGCACAAATTGGCGAACGAAATAACGCCGTCGCAGATAAGGATTCAAAGCCTAATTACTAACTGCTTGATACGAAGAAGTTGCTGTGCTTGGTATTCTATGAAAAATTTTCTCCGCTTCTCCGCTAATTTGTGGCGGAGGCCACAGCTTCTCCATTCCGTTGCATTATACTTTTCGTTTCTTTCTTTATCTATTCGAGAACTGAGGCAGAAATTCAAAAACGAAAAAGTGTTATATGCAGAACCTAAATAGATATAGGTCGGTGATTTTGCCGCCGTTCATGTTTCTTTTGCATCTGAAAGTGTATTCAATTCGAACCTTGTTGTAGCACGTACGCATCCGAGAACGGCGTTGTCAATCACTGCGCCATCTCGACATATCAACGAATTTCAGCTTGATTATCCTATTTTGAAAGATATTCATGTATTCATGAAAGTTTAAGAATAGTGCATTATGATATTATTAAATAATTATTATTTATTTAAGACGAGTCAAAAACCTCTGAAGTGAAAAACCGCGATAAAAATATGCAATGCAGGAGTTGTAATGGCATTAGAAAATAGATGTAGGTATAATTCAAAGTTCACCTCTTTTACCTCAACAAACACTGGCTGTAGAAAAGTTTAAAGGTCAGATTCGTTATTCTGGCCATACGGAGAACATTTAAAAAAATTTATCACATCCACGACGCTCTGGGCGCAAATGCTTCTCGGTGTAAACTTTACGGCGACATTGCTAATACCGCAATATTGGGTGTATAAAAGAAAATAAACTGTGATCTGTAACGCTAAGGTCAGGGCACCTTTTAAGCATAATTAGCATGTTCCGCCTACTTGGCGGAGTAGTTGAAGAGATATCGTTTTTCGTCTCGAACCCTTTACACTAAAACGATCACAGATCAAGAAATATTGCGTTATAAGAAAGAAAAATTGGTGGGGTTTTGGCTCATATACCATTATGAAATGGTATCGGACTTTTAGAAGCTAAAATTGAGTTAGATAAGCTGAAGGACACGCAAAGAAGTAAAAAACACGGATACTTTACACTTTTTATTTGCAACAACCATTAGTGCGAAATACGTACGAAAATCAAGATAAACGTCTACAGCTGGGGGGGCAACATTTTTGAAAAAACATTGGCCCTCCGCATGGCGGATATTATTTATTTTGCGGCTTTACAGCATGGCTCTCTTACTAGCTTCAGTATTGAGTGTAAACAAAGAAAAAAACACGGAGCATCGGATTTTTTAATCATCCGTAGTTGAAAACCGCACCTCGGTGTGTGCCATTCTGTTACTGAGGACCCATTAATTTTTTTATGGCGAGCAGCATATAAGAAAAAGGATGGCCAAGTATATTATATGTAGCGCTATCGCGCTACTATTATAATAAGTTTAACATATGTATTCATTGACTGCAGTCTTTTCCATTTCAAATGGTGTATTTCCGATTTACGGCTTATTAATGTACATGATTGCAATAAAGCTGCATATCTTTGTCGACTTCTGTGCACATTAGTGTGATTGCTGGTTCATTTTAAACCACTTTTGCTGGCAATTTACATCGATTAAACGATTGCTCTCCATGTGCAAGATTTTGTGAAACATATTATAAACACGGCTGGAAAAGTTGCTAATACAGACGACTTTGAAGACTAAATTACATCACCAACAGTCTAGGGCCGCTGGAACAACATTTTTAAATCCTTTAGTCAAGTTCGAAAATTGTAAAACTCTTGCAATTGATGTCTCATATGAATCATGGAAAATTTCTTGACTTCAGTTTATAGTGTTCTACGATCCTTTCGATTGAAAAGTTAAGACATGTCTCGCTTTTGCAAACTGTAGCGTAAAGAATATTTTAGTCAAGTTCATTGTTGATGTGCTCCGATATTTTTTCAATATTTATGGAAAAATGAGTCTCCATAATATTTTGAAAGACAAATAAACATTGTTTAAACCACTTTGCAATACTGCTGAGTGTAAGCAAGAGCGCCCAACTGACGTATATATTTCATTCCTATAGAATTTTTTGGATCAGGAAAAAAATTTCGCTTTTTGCAATGCTCTAGAACAAGAAATAACATGCAGGTAAAATTATACAGATCATATTATGATCAATTTCGCAGAAAAAAATTATGTCTCTACAATGGTCTGAGGACAAATAAACAATGAATGGAAGCTGCTATCACTGGTGGATGTAAACAAGCGCGTCCTGAAGCATCTCCCATTACGTTCTTTTAATGCCTTTAGACTCAAGAAGAACTATAAGTTTGAATACTAAAAGCAAAGACGAGCGCCTAACTAGCAAAAGAAAATTTTTGGTCAGATTCGTAATTTTGATATTGCCATTTGATATTTACGTTGGCATGAAAAATTCCATATCCATAATGTTCTATGTGCAAACTAAAAAATTAGTGTAAACGCCTTTTGTTGCAACGAAGTGTAAACATATGCGCCAGACTGGCATATCAAACGGTTCTAGTTAATTTCTGAACTTGATAATCGTGTCCCTGACTCTGTAAACAGGCTGGCACTCGAATAACTTCTATTAAAATAGGTACGACTTTTGCTAAGCAATATTATGACAACAATTTCTTTGACGTACTGTCGGCGCACCAACCTTATTCTATTGAACTCAGGCTAAATGATGGAACAAAAAACGTAACAAAAACGTTTTCATCATTTAGAACACTGTAAACTTTAAAATTCCGTACCGAACTCCCCACTGAGTTTAAAGAAATTCGGTTTGGTACAATTTGTAGCTTTTAAATCGTAGTACATTCCGGTGTGCCAAAATTCTCTTGCAAAAATTATTTGGTATGATTTATTAATCAAAATTCGGAAAAAACGTGTTTTTTCGCCCGACACCTCTAATTTCAGGCATTTTACTTTTATATAAATATATAAATATGCGTTTTTAAAATGGTTTGCGTCTTAACCCCTGAGAGGCGCTTTATTACTGCTGTCTTCAATTTACACTGATTCAGAAGCAGTAAAATTTGGCGGGAAATCGCAGTTGAAATCCGTTTTTACACCATCCACTAGAAGTATAAGCTTTAAACCCCAGGATCTAACTCACCATTAAGCATAGGAGCTTTGCTTATATACAGAATGCAACCCACTTGATCCGCTCTACATTTCTGTCAAAAAACATTTCGAAAACCTCGCAACTGAACTGTCTCGGACATAAGCGATTTTCGCTCAATAGAAAAGTAAAACTTTTACCCCCAGATTTTCGCACTCTTTGCCTATATAATTGTATTTTGTTCTAAAAACAAAAGTATCTGTAATTGTTCCCTCTGTGTATCCTATGACAATTCTTCGGAGTCATCAATACTCAGTTGTCCATATGCCGCATTATAAATGCTGCACAAGAAATTTGTCACATGTTATAACGCGTTACAAAAACTTTACACCTTCTTTACACAGTCAGTTTTTGCGTTTCAAGAAAAACAAAAAAACGAGGCAGCGGAATTTTTTTATTTTACTTTCTTTTTAAAAAACCTTTCCAAGTGCCCGTTATAGCTGTAGGGGTGCACAGGTGTTAAGTACCCAAGTATATTATAGAGTACGCGCTAACAATAAACCGCCTCTAAATTCAGGAAGTGAAAAACTTTGAAAAAATTTAAAAAGTCTCCCCTAGATTTTTTAACCGTCTACATTTTGAAACCAATCAGACTGCATAGAATGTAAAGCTGAGTTAGATATGCTTGGCTGAAAACTGTAAAAAAAAACCGTCTAATTTACACTCCTGTGCAACAATGATGGGCATAAAGAAGAGACATTAAGACCAGATTCGTAACCTACTAGTGAAACATTTTTAAAGAAAATTTGGCCCTCCGCAAATTATTTGAATTTTGGTGTAGCTTTGCATAAAATGACGCTCGGTGTTGAGTGTAAACAAGAAAAAAAAATGGGGGCACTAAGTTTTTTTGTTATCTACCATTTAAAACCCTTTTTTACTCGGATATGTGCCGTTATAGCTGTGAGGGGGACTTCTGTTTCGCACTCGCTGTGAAAAACATATAAGAAAAAAGGGTGGCCAGAGCTGTTATAGGTAAGCGCTATCGCGCTACCTGAAACAAGTCTGTTTTATTCCTTCAAAAGCTTTTTCAGTAAATGTTTTTCGGAGGCTACAGTAACCCCTTCTTCCTTATTTACTGTAGTTCGCTAGATCTCACTTACTTACGTAGCAGGAGACGGGTTTTTCAATAATATTTTTGCGACATAATTCATTCTCGTCTTCCAGCAGATTAATCAACGTACACATAAAAATCGCGCATTCAGCTAATCCTAAGTTGATACTTTAAATACAATAGACAAAAAGTTAAGAAACACCGCGAACTCCCTCATAGCTCAGTGGTAAAACGTCTGCTTGTCGTGTCGAAGCAACCGGGTTCGATTCCGCCCGATAGCTTTTTATTTAGCGCACTTATATCCCAGTACTGATTTAATGCCTAAATTATATTTATATAGGCGGGTTAGTGCATTAAAAATGGAAGAATTCCAGCCACTCGCCCTCACTGAGCTGATCTGCCGAATTACAGTAATTCGTCGTTCCGCTTACTGTAGCCCTTAAACGAATTCACTAAAAAGCTCTGGAATAAATGGAACAGACTATAGGTACGCGCTACCTATGATTATGGCAATAAAAATGAGCACACATATGTATATAATCTGTTTCACATATAACTTTGGGCATAAATAAAGAAGCTAATTATATACCTACAGATCAATGCCACCGCAATCTGTCAGCTTATTGCCGGAAATAGTTCTAAAATATATGCCCGTGTGAAACAGACTACAGTTATGAATATTGCTTCAGCAGGAGGTGGACCTGGTAAGTCCCATCAGGATTTTGAATATGAACTCTGAAGGTCTTTTTTACGAAATTATTTTGATAAAAACTTGCGTACTTGGGGATGAGATAGGGTCTGGCTCAGAACCACACATGAGCGGGGGGTATGCACTCCCAGAAGTTGGAATACCCCCAGAAATCAAAATACCCCCGCCCCCAAGAATTCAATTTTTGAAAATTTTTTCGCTTTTTTAGCGATTTTTTATGCCATAGGATAGTGCTCGATGAGAAACGTCGAAAAATCGCCATACGACCACTTTTAAGACCATTTTTTGACCTTTGAAAATTTTTTCACCCCCCAGAAATTTGTCCACTCTCTTCCAGAATTTCGATGCTGCCCACCTATGCTCAGAACGATGGACCGAAGGACTCAACGAGCACTTACTGCCAGACAAGCACGTGTAAGGTGATTGCATTGCAAGGCCATGTTTTTGAAATGTTATTTATGTAGGTATATCAAACTACAAGATGTGCATTTCTAATCGCTTAGTTTTATTTCTTTTTAAACTATACTGCTTTCAATCATGCGAACGACTATTATCTTAGGTAGCGCGTTAGCGCGTACCTATAATATACTTGGGTACCCCTAGCACCTGTGCACCCCCCTACAGCTATAACGGGACACTTCTGGAAGGTGCGGTTTTTTTAAAAGAAAGATAATAAAAAATTCGCTGCCCGTGTTTTTTGTTTTTCTTGAAACTCAAAAATGACTGTGTAAAGAAGATGTAAAGTTTTTGTGTAACGTTATAACATAGGACAAATTTTGGGACCTTTTTGTCACGGCATGTGGACAACTGAGTATTGATGACTCGAACAATTAAACAGCATAGGATTATAGAGAGATGGATTTTACAGAACAATATTTTTTGGTTTTTTGAAATTCGCATTAGTTCTCGAATGACAGTGTAAAGAGTGCGAAAATCTGGGGGTGAAAAAGCACTTTTTGGTCGAAATTTCAACATGCTTATGTCTGATACTAACTCCGGTTATGAGTGTTTTAAAATGTTTTCTGACAGAAATGTAGAGCGGATCAAGGGCTACATTCCGCATATAAGCAAATTCTTCTACGCTCTATGGTGAGTTAGATCCTGGGGTTTAAAGTTTAAACTCTAGTGGATGGTGTAAAAAACGGATTTTAAGTAAGATTTCTCTGCCAAATCTTTCCGCTTATGAGTCAGTGTAAATTGAAGACAGCGTTAATAAAGTGCCTCTCAGGGGCTACACATCGCAGCAAACCGCATTTAAAAAAACGCAATATTGAGTTATTTATGGGGTTGTTCGAAATTAGAGGTAAAAAATTGGCGAAAAAACACGTTTTTTCCGAAGTTTGATTAATAAATCATACCAAATAATTTTTGCAACAGAATTTTGGCACTCAGGAATGTACTACGATTTAAAAGCTACAAATTGTACCAAACCGAATTTCTTTAAACTCAATGAGGAGTTCGGTACGGAATTTTAAAGTTTACAGTGTTCTAAATGATGGAAAATACGTTTTTGTTGCATTTTTTGTTCGCCACTTTCTCCGTCCAGAAGTCGGGATAAGTCCAATAGAATAAAGATAAAGTGCTTTATATCGGGTGCATGTCAAAGCAAATTGTCTATACATTAATATTTAGCGAGTGTAAAGTCAAAAATTTGGTGTTTAAAATGCGTTTCTGTCTTGTTTTTTCTGCCTGCTTCTCCGTTTATGAGTCAGGGACACGATTATCAAGTCTAGAAATGGACCAGGAACCAAATTTGATATACCAGTCTGGCGCATATGTTTACACTCTACAGCGTTGTAAAGTAGTTTACACCAATTGTTAGTTTGCCCATAGAACATTATGGAGTCTTAATTTTTTTCATAAATATTAATCGTAATATCGGAACAATATCAAAATTACGAATCTGACCAAAATCTTCTTTGCACTAGGTGTTTACATGAAGTTTACACTACATATGTATTTATCTTCATTTTTGAGCATTCCAGAAACCTATTTTTTTCCTGGAGTCTAGAAATTTTCAAAGAATCAAATGTGAGACCTCACGTAGGCGCGTTTGTTTACATCCAACAGTGATGTAAAGTAGTTTACACTCATTGTTTATTTGTCCTCAGACCATTGTACTTTGGTATAAATATCATAGGTAGTGCGATAGCGCTACCTATAATGTACTTGGCCATCCTTTTTCTTAAATGTTTATCACAGCGAGTGCGAAATTTGTGCCCCCCCTCACAGCAACAACGGCACACACCTGTGAGGTGCGGTTTTTTAATCGATGGATAATTAAAAAATTCGATGCCTGTGTTTTTTTGCTTTTGTTTACACTCAATACTAAGTTAGCAATGAGCGTGTAAAGTGTAAAGCAAAAAATCAAATAATTTGCGGAGGGCCAATTTTTTTTAAAATGTTGCCTCCCAGCTGTAGATTACGAATCTGACCTTAAAATTTCTTTACAGTCAACGGTTGTTGCATAAAAGTGTAAAGTATACGTGTTTGTTTACTCTTTGTGAGTCCTTCAGCTTATCTAACTCAATTTTGGTTTCTGTGCAGTCCAATCGGTTTCATAATGTAGAGGGTTGCAAAATCTCAAAAGTGATTTTTTTTCTTTCTTATAATGCAATATTTCTTGATCTGTGATCGTTTTAGTGTAAAGGGTTCGAGACGAAAAACGATATCTCTTCAACTACTCCGCTAAGTAGGCGGAACACGCTAATTATGCTTAAAAGGTGCCCTGACCTTAGTGTTACAGATCCCAGTTTATTTTGTTTCTATACACCCAATATTGCGTTATTAGCACAAGTGTAAAGTTTACACCGAGAAGCATTTTTGCGCCCAGAGCGTCGTGGAGGATGAAGTTTTTTAAAAATGTTCTCCGTAAGGTCAGAATAACGAATCTGACCTTTAAACTTTTCTACAGCCAGTGTTTGTTGAGGTATGAAGAGGTGAACTTTGAATTATATATACATCTATTTTCTAATGCCGATAGATAACTCCGCATTGCATTTTTTTGTTCAGATTTTTCGTATTTCAGAGGTTTTTGACTCGTCTTTAATAAATAATTATTTTTATCATCATAAATGCACTATTTTCAAACTTCAGTAGAATGATGAATATCTTTCAAAATAGGATAATCAAGCTGAAATCTGCTGATATGTCGAGTTGGCGCAGTGGTTGACAACTCCGTTCTCGGATGCGGTATTAAACAAAGAATGATGGGTTCGAATCTTCTGAATGCTAACTTTTTCATTTTTTTAATTATTTTGGCAAAACCATGTACTTCATTTGACTCATATATCTATTTAGGTTCTGCAGATAACACTTTTTTGTGTTCTGAATTTCGCCTCAGTTGTCGAATGGGAGTGTAAAGAGTGCGAAAATCTAGGGGCGAAAAGACACATTTTGGCCGAGTTTTCGACATGTTTATGTCTGCCAACAACTCCGGTTATGAGTTTTAGGAACGGATAAAGGGCTATCTTGTGCTTACCAGCAAACTTTTCTACAATCAATACGCAGTTAGTACCAGGGTTTTAAACTTTACACTCTAGTGGATGAGTAAAAAAACAGATTTTTTCCAACATTTCACTGCCAAACGATGGGGTTAATTAAATAAAATAGAAATAAAGTAACTTCTAATGGCTACACGTCGAAGCAAGCCGCGTTCAAAAAAACGTAATATTGAGTTGTTTAAGGGGTGTAAAGTTCGAAATCTGAGATGTAAAGTGGGCGAAAAAAACAGGTTTTTTCGTATTTTGATTGATAAATCATATCAAATATTTTGCGGAACATAAGTTTGGCACATACAAACCTACTACAATCAAAGGGCAACAAACTGGCCCGAACCGAATTTATTTACATTCAATGGGCGTTAGGTTCAGATTTTTATAGTTTACAATGTGGTGGACAGTGGAAAATACGTGTTTGTACATTTTTTGTTCGCCACTTTCTCTGTTCAGAAGTCGGGCGAGGTCGAATAGGATAAAAATAAAGTAAAATTCAATTTTTTTTTCTACGTAAAATCAGAATTTGGGAATCTTACTGTTAGTATTCTCTACACCTAGTAGTTGTGTAAAGGTTGCACTATTTGTTGTTGATATGTAGTTTATACTACAAATTTATTTTACTACCAAATCTAAGCGTTAGTGTTCCTTACACTTGATATTTGCGTGAAGTTCTTGAATTTTTGCCGAAAAACTTTGTTTTTTGATTTACCAGCATCCCACCTTTTCAATTTTCTTAAAGTTTAAAATCTTTTACAATTCTCTTCATAATGTAATGGTAGGTTTAAACTTTAAGTTTCTCTTGGTTTACAACTCTCGCTTAGCAAGTTCATTTTTCAATACTTTTTCTTAGTGATCGATCGCGTTTAGTTCGGAATTGGTGGACGGCCCTTATTTTATTACTCGGCCTAAATAATTCAAGTGACTATCTTTTGATTATTTTCTTTATCGCAAATTCAAACACCCAAATTTCAATTTAAAAATCATAAAAATTATTTCATAATTTTTATGTAAGATGACTGGCTGGTTGAGAGCTCTTTTTTGTTGTTTTCATTGTTCATTGTGCTCGTAGGAACCAGAAAAGAAATAGATTTTCGCCATATGTATTCTATGGCGAAAACAACTTAAAAAAGCTTTTTGCGTTAATTATTATTTTGGTCCAAAATAGGTCAACTGACCCAGGGCAAAATTCCGGGGCTACTTAATTACTACTGCGTTAGGTTTTTAGGGCATAGCTGCCAATAGCTCCGTAGGTACGGACGAATTTAGGTCCGAGGAGTTTGAGACCGTACTTATTGAGGGTCGTGTGGTTGAGTCCGGCGTTTCGCCCTAGCAACCTGACCAGCGCTAAGTGTAGCCAGGTACTTAAGTAAGTCCCGTAGGTACGTTATATGTCGTTTCCAAGTTAATTTAAATGTGGAACGACCTCTATAACTTACAGGACTGTTTAGAATGTAACATATATTTACTATAGCTAATAAAAAATAGTAAACTTTATACTTCCGACAATCAAGAGCATATCTAACTCAGTTTTAAATTCTATGCAGTCTGATTGATTTCAAAAGGTAGACGGTTATAAAATCTAGGGAGTCTCTTTTTTTAAACAATATTTTTTAAATTTAGAGGCAATTTATTTATGTTAAGAACAATAATGTTTTCCGCGTTCTTGGACTGCTGTCATTATTGTGGTATGTTACTGTATGTGTTTGCTGACTGATGCACTGAAATCATGCTGATTAAAAGTAGGGTACTAGCAAAGAAAAATGCTCCGATGGAACAAAAAAGATGAATATACTTGGAATTCTGGATTATTAAGGATGTAAAAGGAGGGGACTAGGGAGAATCTACCTAAAGTCGCAAAATCTGCTAAAAATCACACTTTCTCTAAGCAACGCAAAAAATCGAAGTATATTCTGCGGCCTCTAAAAAGTGTCTTTTTAAAATAATTTTCAAAATTTCAGATAATAAACGAAATCTATAATGTTTCCTTTTTTTAAATTGCTGGCAAGTGTAACACAACTAATTAAATTAATTACGCCGAAATAATTAGCCGTGACAAATGCTGCAGATAAGTTAGGGAGTGGTGAATGACCCTCAGCGGATTCCCGCCTGCTTGCAAGATGTGTGCGCTAACACCGTCGAATGCTAAATATTATTCAACGCAAACCAATAATACAATTAATAAAAACGCACAATATATACGCACAACAAATGAACCGGGCGAAACCCACGCTAGCCCTTATTCAGCCCAGATCGACCGTCGAAAATCTACTAATGTTTCAAACTGACTTGTAAACGAAGAAACATCTAATAGCGACAAAAATGATATCAATAAATTTACATAGAAACAAGTGACGCCCGAAAACCGGCGTCTACCTAATAAATGTAACTATAGGATATGCAAGTTATTCAAAACATTAAACAGAAATCATTGTTAATCAAAATCATAGCGAAACTGTCTCAATGTTTTGAAAGACCCAAATAAATGAAGCCACCGCTACATTCCTCGGCCCTTTGAGGACCACCACCCCGGGACTCCACAGCCCCTCACTTTTAGGGTTAATACCCTGGGTTATTGCGAACCCCACCACATTAGAATGATAATCACGATTCATTACGCGCCAACGTTTTCGAAATTCAACTTTCTTCGGATAGGCCGTTTTGAAAGCTTCCCCAAAAGATTTTGGCTCACGACCCAATTTCGTCGTTGCTTTCCTAATAACGTAATCTTTGTGCGGCCCATTAAACGATCGAATCAACAAATTCATTCGACTTCTAAGGATCTGCACCATCGCATCGTGGTGATGCTGACAGGATCCTGTATACGCCGCCACACGACCGTCGAAAAATTCCTGGGCTACCGCATTCCACTCTCGTTTCGACGTGTACAACTTTCGCCAGAATCGTCGGAATAGTCGAATATCGGACGAAATTCGTTGACGACAACCGTATGGTAGTCCGTCGAACGCCTCTTTCAAATCCATCGCCCCATTTTTACCAACGAACACGTTTTCCGACCGCCTCAATTCACTGCTAGACGTTTTCACACACGCGTTCGCCACCGATTCGACTGGAACGGATTTGACCAACTCGTTCGCCACCGTAACCACTATTCCCCGCGGATCGACGCTTCTATCGCGTATGAGGACCTCCACTTTTGTAACACAACTAATTAAATTAATTACGCCGAAATAATTAGCCGTGACAAATGCTGCAGATAAGTTAGGGAGTGGTGAATGACCCTCAGCGGATTCCCGCCTGCTTGCAGGATGTGTGCGCTAACACCGTCGAATGCTAAGTATTATTCAACGCAAACACATAATACAATTAATAAAAACGCACAATATATACGCACAACAAATGAACCGGGCGAAACCCACGCTAGCCCTTATTCAGCCCAGATCGACCGTCGAAAATCTACTAATGTTTCAAACTGACTTGTAAACGAAGAAACATCTAATAGCGACAAAAATGATATCAATAAATTTACATAGAAACAAGTGACGCCCGAAAACCGGCGTCTACCTAATAAATGTAACTATAGGATATGCAAGTTATTCAAAACATTAAACAGAAATCATTGTTAATCAAAATCATAGCGAAACTGTCTCAATGTTTTGAAAGACCCAAATAAATGAAGCCACCGCTACACAAGTAGCAACACTGACTAGCTTCGTATCCTGATTGAAAGAAAACTAAGTGGTATTGTATTTAAAGTTGTTTTATTTTGCTATGAGCATTATAGCAAGCAAAGCAGGGGCCGATTGATTAGTGCACACAATCGTTACGGGCATGCTAGTGTACCTACATTTAGTCTGTTTCAAGTCAACTCACGCGTTTCCTACTGTTTTGAACCAACAATTCTTGCAATTGTTTTGGATGCATCGATGTTTGCTATTTCATTCAATTGGCTTAGAAAGACTGTTACTCGATATCATTTCCCATAGCTGCTGCATAGCTAACGTGCTGCTTTTTCAATCATTTTTATGGTTAAATATTTATTCTAATGTGTTAACCGCAGAATATACTTCGATTTTTTGCCTTGCTTAGAGAAAGTGTGATTTTTAGCAGATTTTGCGACTTTAGGTAGATTCTCCCTAGTCCCCTCCTTTTACATCCTTAATAATCCAGAATTCCAAGTATATTCATCTTTTTTGTTCCATCGGAGCATTTTTCTTTGCTAGTATGACTGTTCTACTTAAGCTGGTAAAACAAATGTAGAAGGATATCTACCTAACACCAAATGAGACAGTGCTGGGGGAGATCTTGAGGTTTTATAACCTACATGACATATGTATACCTACCTTTGTACCTAAGACAACGGGAACAGAACTCTTGCACGGGACGATTTCCGCGTCAAATCAAGCTTAGACTTTTCCGATAGATAGAGAAAACGTTAAAGTAGATAAACTGGTGCAAGGCACAACAATATTTTGGCTTGAAGCTATAAAACTCCAGTAATTGGTGCCAAGCGCCGAAAAATTTTGACTTCGCATTTTAATCGAAATTTTGAGCAATATAAGTTTAGGTATGTAAGTGTGTGCGTAATCAATTCAGCGCGAAGCTCCATCAACATTTCAGCTGCTAAAGCAGAATGCGAAAATTCCCAAAAACACTGTTGGACACTGGCCGCGGCTTGGTGCTTTGCGTATCCATGGAGTATTATTAACACGATGTTATTACGATTGATTTTCATTAAATGCACAACTTCCAAAACAATATATGCTTAGGTGGTGGGTACCTATAGTCTGTTTCACCCTATTTACGGTAGCGTTAAAACTGCGCTAATAAGAGAGCATCACACATGAGCGTGGAGGGTTTGGGGTATGCACCCCCAGATGTCTAAGGGAGACTAGTCCCCCAAAATTTTGAAAGTACGAGTATTTTTAGCAAGGATCCCCCATGGGAAAAAATTTAAAATTCTTGAAGCTTAAGAGTCAATGTCTGTAAGAATCACCCGACCTGAACATTTAAGCCGTACAAGTCAAAACGTGACCTATACTGATTTTAACATATGTTGTAGACATTTATATGCTGAGTTTAATGATGACTTTTGTTTCGCATGAAATTTGATTTTTCGCGGAGATAGGACAGTGTAAAGTTACGAAAATTTGCATATTTCACATTTTTGACCCACAATCACATTTTTAAAGATAACTCTTGGACCAATTTATCTTTTTCGATGAACTTTTTTCATCGGAAAGCGGAATAATTTGGCATTACGAAAATGCATAGCTTCTATAGATAAATGAAGACTTACTGTCTCTTCAGGGATTTGTATACTAAATCTAGCACCAATCGATGTGCTAAAATTGCTATATTTTCGCCTCTAACGCCTGAACCAGAAGCGAGATCCAGCCGAAGTTCTACCAACCTGTGGCTCACCCATGTTTGTAAATAAGTACAAAGAATAAAAAGGCCACTTCTTGAGAAATTCATTTTTTTGTAAACCTGGGTGCGAAAAAAATTTTTTGAATCTTATTTTACCTTCTCTTTGAGTCTCAATTTTTGAATCAGTTGATATAATGTTATTAAAAATTGCCACATTGTATAATATAATTAACGTATGCTGGTGTGCACATGCAGGGGCGGATTTAGGGGGGGCGGCCGACCCCCCCCCCCATCGGCCCAAAATAGCGCGCAAAATTAAGGATTTTTGAGCGATTTTCAGGTTAAAACGGCTAATTTTTCCACCCAAGTCAGGCTCCGCCCACCCCTTAGAGGTACCGCCCCCCCTTAGGAAAATCCTGGATCCGCCACTGTGCACATGGGAAAGGGAGATAATGGTATTACCCTCCACTCAAAGGGTACAGAAATTACGTACTGTCGAGTGATATTGGCCTAAAAGAGTCATGCGATTTTAAAGTAAGTATGTATGCTTCAAAAAGCTATTTAGTGTTGCACAAATCGTGGATTTCATCACTTCCTGACTAAAAGTTCTCGATTTTACCGCTCCTGGCTACCCTGACCATCCATGTGCACGTATGGTCAGGAATAAGACTACAAGATATGTGATAGGCGCGATGCTTGTCTACCTGAAAAATGAATATGAAATCCTTGTACACACTAGTGTTGTAAAAGATATCTTTATCTTTATCTTTTTAGCATGATAAAGATAAAGATAAAGATATCTTTATCTTTATCTTGACGATTTCTTTATTTTATCTTCATCTTTATCTTTATCTTTTAGGAAAATAACAGGCTATCTTTATCTTTATCTTTTTCATAGGAATTTTCTTGCTAAAAAAGATAAAGTATCTGCATAAGTTAGCACGTAATCCGTGAAATACATTTAGACGGATCCAATTTTTCTGTAATACAAGAAAAGGAAAGAAAACGATTGTTTAAACCCTACGAAGTGCGGCCCAACCTAATGCCTGTATATCGAGGTTATGGGTAAAATCCGGAAACGGAAATGGAAACAGAAACGATGGGCAAAATACGGAAACGGAAACGTAGTTATAGTATTTCGCACACAGTTCCGTTGGGGGTTTCTCCGCTCTGAGGGTAATTCAAAGTGCCGGAAACGGGGTTCCCCAAGTAGGGCCTATTGGAACTGAGGTTCCCTAAGTAGGACCTATTAATGTGAACGACCCCAACCTCGTTTCCAGCAAAATTTCTCCCACTCCGGGGGGGTTTAGGGGCTTGGAAACGCGGTACCACATAACTAAAATGTGAAGCTGAACCCGGTTTCGTCGGGGGTTTCTCCGCCCTGGGAGTTTCCAAAGTGGAGGACCGGGGTTCCCCAAGTAGGAGCTATTAATTTGAATACCCCAACCCCGTTTCCGGTAAATTTTCTCCCACTGAATGGGGAGGGGCTCCGGAAACGGGGTACCCCATTATTCATATGTGAAGCTGACCCCAGTTCCCTCGGTGGTTTCCTCCGCCCTGGGGGGTGGTCCAAAGTGCCGGAACCGCGGTTCCCCAAGTAGGGTCCATCAGAGTCAACACCCCTAACCCCGTTTCCGGCTGAATTTCACCCACTGAAGGGGAGTCTAGGGGCTCAGAAACGGGTACCCTATTATTTATATGTGAAGCTGACCCCGGTTCCCTCGAGGGTTTCTCCGCCCTGGGGGTGGTCCAAAGTGCTGGAAGTGGGGTTCCCCAAGTAGGGCCCATCAGGGTGAACACCCAAACCTCGTTTCCAGCCAATTTTCTCCCACTGAAGAGGGGTTTAGGGGCTCGGAAATAGGGTACCCAATTATTAATATATGTAACTGACCCCGGCTCCTTCGGTGGTTTTTCCGCCCTGGGGTAGTCCAAAGTGCCGGAACCGGTATTCCGTAAGTAGGACCCATCAGGTTCAAGACCCCCAACCCCGTTTTCGGCAAAATGTTACCCATAGAATGGGGGTTTAGGGGATTAGGAAACTTAGTAGCTCATTATTCATATATGTAACTGACCCCGGTTTATTCGGGGGGTTTCTCTGCCTCTAGGAGTGGTCCAAAGTGGCGGAACCGGGTATTCGAAAGTAGGACCCATTAAGGTCAACACGAAAAATTTTACTTATGTACGTATATGAATAATGGAGTACCCCGTTTTCGAGCCCCTAAACCCCCCTTGATTTGGAGAAATTTTGCCGGAAACAGGGTTGAGGGTGTTCACATTAATAGGTCCTACTTGGTGAACCCCGGCTACGGCACTTTGGACTGCCCCCGGAGCGAAGAAAACCCCCGACGGAACAGGGTCCAGCTCAACATTTGAATTATGTGGTACCCCATTTCCGAGCCCCTAAATCCTCCTTCAGTAAATAAAAAAATTTTCGGAAAAGGGTTGGGGTGTTGATGACCCTGATAGGCCCTACTTGCGACCCCGGTTCCGGAACTTTGGACTACTTCCAGGGCGGAGAAACCCCTGACGGAACCGGGGTTTCTCATTTAAATAATGGGGTACCCCGTTTCTGAGTTCCTAAACCCCCTTCAGTGGGAGAAATTTTGCGGAAACGGGGTTGGGGGTGTTCACATTAACAGGTCCTACTTCGGGAACCCCGGTTCCGCCACTTTGGACCAACCCCAGGTGCGAAGAAACCCACGACGGAACCGGGGTCAGCCACATACATATATGAATAATGAGGTATCCGTTTCCGCGCTCCCTAAACCCCCTTCCAGGGGTAAAATTTTGCCGGAAACGGCGGTGCGGGTGTTGACCCTGATGGGTCCTGCTTGGGGAACCCTGGTTCCGCCACTTTGGACAACCCTCAGAGTGGAGAAACACTCGACGGAACTGGGGTCAGCCCCATGAATGAATAATGAGCTACTAAATTTCCTAGTCCCTAAACCCCCATTCTATGGGTAAAATTTTGCCGAAACTGAGTTGGGGGTGTTGACCCCGATGAGCCCTACTTACGGAACCCCGGTTCCGACACTTTGAACTGCTCCCCAGGGCGGAGAAACCCCCGACGGAGCCTGGGGTCAGCTATGTACATGTGTGAATAATGGGGTACCCTGTTTCCGAGCCCCTAAACCCCCATAAATTTTTGTGTACTAAAATATGGTACAATAGCAATTTTAGTGTTGTAAAAACAGAGTTGTTCGACTTTTGGTAGTGTATTTCAGCTAATTTCTGAGTCTCTAAAGGCAAAAATTACCGAAAATCATTTTAAAACGGCGCGAAGCGCCGGAAAAATTTGACATTTTTCCTTTTGAAATGCAATTTCTGCTATTATAAAGATATATATGTAGATAGTGTATCTACACGGGTCGTTTACACCAACGACCAAAACGCACATTAGTGTGTTTACTGTGACCATCCGGTCTTTGAGATCCAGTTTGGCGATCCAGCCATTTTTATAGACTACTTTACAGTCGGAATGATTCCGACAGTTGGACGTGCGGAGGCGACCCAGTCACGCAGTGTCCTTTGGTTGGACCTACTTCGCTATGGGTTGCGAGGGACACACTAATGCGTTTATTTTGTGGAGCCCAAATAAGTCCCCTATTATTTCTTTACACTTAAAACATAGGCGACATGACCGCTATTCACGTTAAGCCTGTGCAGAGAACGGGAAAAATCTATGCGCAAGTAGCGCCCATTTCTGTTATAAAAACATTACTTTCTCTTTTTCTCTTCTTTACTGTAGACCCCCTCCAGCCATAAGTGGTTCGGCTTTGTTGGTGCCAGTGCGTTTTCTCTTTTCCTGGCGTGACTTCTCCGTCTTTGTGAGCGCCAAAAGTTTATTTGATTTGATTTGATTTATATAAAGGTAGAAAAATAACTACCTAGAGTTGCATTATAACGCAGGTAGTTAGGGAATTGGTTCGGCTGGCCTCGATGTTTGCTATCGCCGGATATAGATGGGGTAAAACCTTTTCGTTATATATTTTCATCAAAATTCTTAAATTCCTTTTCGAACCAAAAAACCTATAAAATTATTACATAATTTTTATAGATGACATGCACCGGAGTAAAGCTCTTTGTTGTTGTGTTTATCGTTCAGAGTGCTTGTAAAATCAAAATTCGTAATTTGTTTCGCCTTAAGTAATCTAGAGCGAAACTTCTTGGTTTCTATCGCGAAAAATATTCTATTTGTCCCAAAAAGGTCTGAGGACCTCGGGTAAATTCCAGGGTTACCTAATTACTCCTGTGTTAGGTGTTGCGGTCGGATTTCCTCCCACAGTCTCCATAGGTACCGGACCTGCTACGTCCGTGGAGACTTTAGGTACTAGGTATTTAGGGTAGGAGGTAGAGTAAAGGCAAATTGCTGTAGCACCCAGACCAGCGCTAGGTGTAGCAAGATACTTAGGTAAGCCCTGAAGGTAATAAGAGTGGGTTGTTGCTTTCGTAGTTGTTGTGTGTTGGGTATAGCGTTGGCAAAAGTCCGGGAAAATAAATACTTCCGGACTACAAACCCAATTTAAAAGATTATCGGACTATGGTCCGGATCTGTGATCCTTTGAAAAAAAGACTAGTCCGGACCACAGTCCTTTAATACTTTGTTGCTTTTATTTCCATCAAATTTCATCCAGTTTGCCACAAACTTTATCAGTGGATTTATTCAGTTAACAAACAAGAATCATATAGGTATCAATTGAATCAATGGAAAATAAATCGGAATTATATTTTTAGAAAATTTCTTTTTCCATTCGATTATCACTTCAATTGTGACGGTTTTTCTCCAAAATCAAACTCATCCGGCTGAAAACGCGTCCGTCTTAACAGCTCCACCAATAATCCCAACAGCCCCACCAGTCCCAAGAGCCCCATCAATTACCAGCAGTTCCCCCGTTCCAGCAGTCCTACCGTTCTAACAGTCGAACTATCCTAAGCACACATAAGCGTGGGGAGGAATGTTTAGAGTTTAACTTCCCAACCCGAAATTCTGGAAAACCTCCAAATTATGTTAGACCCCCGGAATTCTGTTTTTAGCACATTTCTCGGTCACTTCAACCCACCAGACCCACGGAATTTGTTCGCTGCCAATGTTGGTTCCAACTGTCCCACTGTTATAATTATATGCACAGCACGACCGGTCTGGAAAAGGAGTGTTTAGCCAAAAATTGACCTCAAAACTGGTATAAATGTTAAAATTGCGTAAAAACTACGCTCTAATCCACATTTTGTGGCTATTTCAAAGCAGATTAGCGTAAAAGTTTTGATTTTCATTCAATTTTAACACTTATCTTTCCTTTTTTCACTAGGACATTTTTCATTTTTTTCTGGCATTGTAGAGTAGATCATAATGAGCAGGGATCCATTCTTGCGAGTTGACTCGAATGAGGCAAAATCCTGGATTGCGCACAAATGCTGAAGCTTCAATTCTGGCAGGTCTACCACACACATGGGCGTGAGGGGGGGGGGTTGGGAAGAGACCATATTTACACTTTATCTTTTTTGGTTTCTTTATCTTGCAAATTATCTTTATCTTTCTTAATTTTTTATCTTTATCTTTATCTCTTAGGATTTTAAAATTTCAACTTTATCTTTATCTTTTATCTTGCAAAAAATCATTACCTTTTACAACACTAGTACATACATAGTCTGTTTCACACAACATCGGTGATAAATTTTAAAACTATCTCCGACAATAAGCTGACAGATTGCGATTATAGCATTGATCTGATCTATAATTATAGTAACCCTCGGCTTACTGTCGATGAAAGTTCTTATAATTTATGCACGAAGTTATGTGAAACAGACTATAGGTAGGTTAGGTACTGCATTGTTTTGTGACTTGGTTTTGTCAACTTCTGCAACTGCTTTACGCAGAGGCCACTCTGAAAAAATGTTAAAAATAAAAGAAGCTTAAGCATAGTTTAGAAAAACAGCAACATCTAGAAATGATAAAAATAAATCGCCTGTATTCACAATGGACTTTTCATGCTTAAGCCTTTTTGACAGCCATAAGGAATGTTTATTTTAGTACAAAAACAATGATTAAACAGAATAACATTCTAAAACATTTAAAAAGGCAGCTAAATCTAAAATTTTCTGTACATTGAGTAACACATTACATTAATTTAGCTTTCTAGATTTTATTTATGTTGCACAATAAAACGTGAAAAATAATTTTTACTAATCAAAATCAAAAGCAACTTATCAATTGCAAAAGCATATACATATATGTATTAAAGAAAAAAGACTAAAATTAATCAAGCAAAAAAACAATCAATTAGCAAAGGTCGAATCATCTGATTCATCCTCTAGGTTCGAATCTACTATATATTTTTGAAAGTTTGTTTGTATGTTCGTATGTTTGTGCCGGGTTGGCTCCGGCCCAATGAAATTTGGTGGGCTGATATTTTGGGCCGAGGTCGGTCCAATGGGGGAAGGAGCCGTAGCGATCTTGAAATTTCGACAAACGCACCCATTGGCCCTGGGCAGGGAAGAAGCAGGGTTTGGCCCCTGTGCTATAAGCCTCCACGATTTCGGGAGATGGCCGATTTTTTGCTATTTTTTTCAAAAATTAGTTTATACTGTTTGTATAGGAATACCCCGGCCAAGAGGAGCATGCCTGGCGACACTATGTACATTGTTATATGTTATAGCATTGGTCGGCACTGTGAAACATCAAAATACGGGTTTAACCAAATGATGCTATTACATAGGCAATTTTATAAGATAGGCATGGTATGAGATACTATGTGCAACAAGAAAAGCAATGCTATAAGATAGGACGTGATATAAGATACTCTGTGCTACAGGATAGGCAATACTATAAGATAGGACGTGATATAAGACACCCCGTGCTACAAGATAGGCAATGCTATAAGATAGAACGTTATAAAAGATACCCCGTGCTACAAGATAGGCAATGCTATAAGATAGGAAGTGATATAAGATACCCCGAGCTGCAAGATAGGCAATGTTATAAGATAGTATGGGATATAATATACCCTGTGCTACGAGATAGGCAATGCTATAAGATAGGTTTGGTATACATACCCTGTCTGTGCCATAACATGCAGTGATATAAGATAGGAGATACCATCAGCTATAACATATCACGTGATATATGACACCCTTTGCTACAACAATCAAAAAAATTTTTAAAACATCAAAAATATGGTTTGACCGGAAAAATTTTTCAAAACATCCTAAAACATCAAAAATATGGTTTGACCGAAAAAATTTTTCAAAACATCCTAAAACATCAAAAATATGGTTTGACGAAAAAAATTTTCCAAAACATCCCAAAACATCAAAAATATGGGTTTGATTAAAAAAATTTTCCAAAACATCAAAAGTATGATTTGACGAAAAAATTTTCCAAAACATCCCAAAACATCAACAATACGGGTTTTATTTAAAAAATTTCCAGAACACCCCAGAACATCAAAAATATGATTATGGCTAAACAATTTTCAAAACCATTCTGTAACGTCAAAAATATGGATTTGATCAAAAAAATGGTTGACAAAAGACATTTTAAAAAAATCCAAAAAATAAAATATGGTTTGTACCAACAATTTTTTTAGAAATATCCCAAAAACATCAAGTCTTGAAAAATAAAAAATACAAGAGACATATTAATTCCATATAGCTATCAGGCCTAAGTTCAGCCCGGGCAACGCCGGGCAGCTCAACTAGTCTACTATAAATTCATTGCTGCAATCATACATGTCCTCATTTTCGTCCTGTATTAACGATTCTCTTTTTTGCTACAGGTGACCAGAACCCAGCAATTTGCTGCCAGGTCGAAATTCCGTAGCAGTTCCAAATAAGAAATTAGAAATTCTCATAGAAATAAGAAATTGTAGAAATCGGAAATTCTGGAAAAGTTGCAGAGTTCGGACTTTGGACTATTGCCCTACTGGAACAATAAATATCCTTGTGTATCCTGTCCTGACGTCACTAAACTACGTTTCTCTATAATATAGCAACAAAATGTGTGACAGACGGATGAAATTTGAATGTATAGGCACCTGCCTTCATACATTTACGGCTTATAATTATGACTCTGGATGCGTGCGGGTTCCGGACTACTTTTAGATTGGGGTAAAAATTTTGGTCAAAAAATGGCAAAAAAGGATCTAAAAATAGCCAAAAAAACCGCAATTTTCTGCCGAAAATTGGAGAGTATAATTTTTCTGACTTTGGAGGCAGGCATGTAGCTGTCCGTCCAATTTGGGAAGGGACCAACACCAATTTCGGGGGGTTCGGGGTCCAAAAAGGCCAAAAATAGCACAAAATAACGTTTAAAGTCCAGTTTTTCCGGTTTTTTTTCTGAACTTTGGAGGGGTCCGGACCGGACCCCATTCCCCCTAGAGCTACGTGCCTGTTTGGAGGATGCGGTGGGACGGTCGACCTTCTGCGAGGGATACCCCTACCAGCTATCCAGCTACACGTATGATCACTTTTAACTCATTATTGGTTTATACGTCAAAGTATTTTATCATACATATGTAGGTGTGTAATGTACATGCATTCGATGTGTAACTGCGAGAGTTACACGTTTAGGCGAACCTGCCTTAGCAGTTCGCAATAGCCATAACATAGCCAATACTAGTAGCTATCTATGATAGTGTACTGTGGGCTATGCCTTCGGTCTTCCCATTATTTTCCCAAACTTTCAATAATAAAAAACATTTAGATACTTGTCCGGTATCGTAGAGCTAAGTGTATGATAATAGTACCTAATTGTTTCATGCATACCGCTTGTGTAATCGAGAACTTTCGATCTGAGATAAAAGTCATTTCAGTATTATGTTAAATTGATCGTTGTTTTAATTTACTGTAATGGCCCTTGAGGCCACTGTACTGAAGGTCGTATTAGTTTTTTGGCTTGTTTGGTTTTTCGTTGGCCGGTGATTTTCGACTGTACATTATCGTTTTTCTTTTGCGTATTTTGTTTCCCGGCTATAGGCCGTGTGTTCTTCGTCGAATAAAATCATAGAAAACCAACCCAGTGGTTTCGGTTATACCGAGGGTTAGGTCGGCTATCTTTCCCACGTCGAGGATCTCCACCCATCTAGTGGATTGATAGGTAAATTCCGTATGATAGCTTTCTCCATTCGAAAATCATAACTTATTTCTCAAGCCAAAAATTGATCAAAACTATTATCCAATCTTTAAGGATGATTGATCAGCATAGAGCTCGTTGTTGTTGCTTTCATAGTTCAGCGTGCTACACAAATTAGGAACCAAAACATTTCTGATCAGGCACTGATTGAAAATAAGTCAAATTACAACTTGAGCTTGAGATGGGTCAACTGACCTCCGCGGCAATTACCGAGACTAGGTAGGTAGCCTTAGGTCTTAGGGCGTAGCTGCTGAGATCACCCGACATAGAAGCAGCCAGCAATATTAGGGCTGAGGGGATCGAAGCCGTAAGGTCTGTAAGGGTCCAAAGATCGAAAGCCTTAGAGCTGCGCGATTGGGGCCAGCACCATACGTGGGCAGCAAGAAAATTCTGGGGGGGGTGCAAGATTTTTTTGAAGGTCGAAAAATGGCCTTAAAAATGGTGGTATGGCGATAAAAACACCATTTTTCGACGTTTCTCATCAAGCACTATCCATTGGCATCAAAAAATTGCGAAAAAAACGAAAAAAAATTTCAAAAATTGAATTCTGGGGGGGGTATTTTGATTTCTGGGGGGTATTTTGGTTTCTGGGGGGGTGCATACCCCCCCCCCAAACCCCCCACGCCCAGGTGTGGCCAGCACTAAGCATAGACTTAAGTACCTACGTACCTAGGTAAATCTCGAAGGTAATGTATCCGTCCTATGTCGATTCTTCGTAGACATAAGGCGGCTCTACATTTACATTGGATGTTCCCTCCTTTAGGCTGCTAGCTACAGCCGAGCTGATCAATCATCGTAAAATTATTTTTCGATCCAAAAATCATCATTTTGGCCATCTAAAATGTGTAACGTTTCGTTCACCTTTGTTGTTGTATCGACCGCGATCGTGGCAGTGCACAATTTAAGTAAGCGTCCGTGGTAAAGATTTTGTGTATCGTGGTAAAGCCATCGTTATTTTTCTATTT